>CAJQZJ010033313.1:15264-70295 GCA_907164525.1 Lophiomys imhausi | reverse complement strand
TCCCTCTCTGACTTTTAGTTAATTAGATAAGGTTTTGTCTATCTTTTTTATTTTCTGAAACAAGCAACTCTTTGTTCCATTAATCTTGTATTAATGTCTATGTTTCTTTATTTATTTCAGCCTTGAATTTAATTATTTCCTGCTATCTCTTCTTCTTTGGTGTGTTTGCTTTTCTTTGTTCTAGAGCTCTCAGGTGTTCTGTTAAGTAGCTATTATGAGATCTCACTAATTTCTTTGTGAAGGCACTTAGTGCTATGAACTTTCCACTTAGCACTGCTTTCATTGTGTCCCATCAGTTAGGGTATGTTGTGTGCTCATTTTCACTGATTACTAGAAGTCTTTAAATTCTTTCCTTATTTGTTCCTTGACCCAGTGAATATTAAGTAGGGAATTGTTCAGTTTCCATTGGTTTGTATGCTTTTTCTGTTGTTGTTGAAGTTCACCTTTAATCCATGGTGGTCTGATAAGATACAGGGGGTTATTTCAATTTTCTTGACACTGGTGAGGCTTGCTTTGTCACCAAGTACATGATCAATTTTGGAGAAGGCTCCATGAGTTGCTGAGAAGAAAGTATATTCTTTTGTGTTTTGATGGAATGTTCTGTAGATATCTGTTAGTTCCATTTGATTCATGGCATCTGTTAGTTCCATTATTTCTCTGTTTAGTTTCTGCATTGTTGATCTGTCCAGTGGTGAGAATGGTGTATTAAAGTCCCCCACTACTAATGTGTGGGGTTCTATGTGGGATTTGAGCTTTAGTGATGTTTCTTGTACAAATGTGAGTGCCTTTACATTTGGGGCATAGATGTTCAGTATTGAGATGTCATTTTGGTGGATTTTTCCTTTGGTGAGTATCAAGTGTCCTTCCCCATCTCTTTTGATTAATATTGGTTGAACGTCTATTTTATTGGATACTAGAATGTCTACTCCAGATTGCTTCTTGGGTCAATTTGCTTGGTATATCTTTTTCCAGCCTTCTGCTTGACGATAATGTCTATCTTTCTTGCTGAGGTGTGTTTCTTGTTAGCAGCAGAATGCTACATTCTGTTTTCACATCAATTCTGGTAGCCTGTCTCTTTCTTGGGGAATTGAGACCTTTGATGTCGAAGGATATTAACGACCATTGATTGTTACTTCTGCCATCTTGTTGCAGTGTGTGAGTGAGTTTCTCTTCTTTTGGTTTTGTTGCTGTGGGATTATTTATTTCCTGTGTTTTCTAGAGTGTACTTAACACTTTGGGTTAGAGTTTTCTTTCTAACATCTGCTGGAGGGCTGGATTTGTGCATATATATTGTTTGAATTTAGTTTTGTCATGGAATATCTTGTTTTCTTTATCTATACTGATTGTTAATTTTGCTAGATATTGTAGTCTTGTCTAGCATATGTGGTCTTTTAGTGACTGCAAAACATCCATATGGTCTTTCAGGCTTTTAGGGTTTCTGAAGAGAAGTCAAGTGTGATTCTCATAGGTCTGCCGTTATGTCTTACTTGGCTCTTTTCCCTTGCAGCTTTTGATATTCTTGTTCTTTACATTTAGTGTTTTGATTATTATGTGGCAGGAGGATTTTATTTTCTGGTCTAATGTATTTGGAGTTCTGTAGGCTTCTTGTACAGTTATAGGCATCTCTTTCTTTAGGTTTGAGAAATTTTCTTCTATGGTTTTGTTGAAGATATTTTCTGGTCCTTCGAGCTAGGAATCTTCTCTTTCTTCTATTCTTATTCTTCTGAGGTTTCAACTTTTCATAGTGTACTTGATTCCCTGAAGGTATTTTGTCAGGATTTTTTTTTTTTAAATTTCATGGTTTACTTGACAGGTGTATCAGTTTCTTCAATTTTATCCTCTGTGATTGAAATTCTTTCTTCCATCTCTTTTATTCGGTGGGTGATGCTTTTGTCTGTAGTTCCCTTTCTTTTTCCAAGATTTTCTGGTTCCATGGATGTCTCAGCTTGTGCTTTCTTTTTTGCTTCCATTTCGCTGTTCACATCTTGAAACATTTTATTCCTTTCCCTCTCTTGTTTAACTATACCTTGCATGCCTCAATGGGCTTTATTCATTTCCATCACGTTTTGATGTATTTTTGTTGTCCTTTGAGTGATTTGTTTTCCTCCCTTAAGAGTTATATTATTTTCGTAAGTATAGGATTAAGGTCATTTTCCTGTGTTTCAGTAGTGTTGTGATTTCCAAGGCTTTCTCTAGCATTATACCTAGATTCTGGAGATCCCATATTGCTTTATTGTTGTTGTTGTTTTTACAATGTTTTTGTGCTGGACTTCACTCATCTGGTTGACTCTGGTGTTGCCTGTTTGTTTCTAATGCCAACTGACCTGGGTTCTCAGGATAACCCACTGTTCTTGAGGTTGGTTGATCCTGTGATCCAGGACTCTACCTCCAGTTGATGAGTAGAGATTGGATCTTGGAGAGTGGCTGCAGCTCTCCTCTGCTGGTTGTGACCTAATTGTACCTATATGCAGGTGATTGGAGTGGGGAGGGGGCTATCTTGTAAAGTACTCAGAGCAGTCAGGTCTCCTCAGAAAGGCAGGACAAGTTGTGGACCAGAGGTTAGACACGTGCACCACTGGGCCTGGCTTCTACCCTCACTGACACAGTCGTTTTTGGGTTCAGCAGTTAGGCTGGTTGTACAGGCAGGTGCTCCACCCAGGATGGGTGCCAGAGTCATTGGGCCTGTAGCTGACTGCCTCAAATGTTCTGGTGGCTTGGGTGAGTGACCAGTCCCACTGTTTGCTGAGGAAAGTCTATTGCCAGCTGTGTTTGCAGTCAGTCTTAGCTCCTGATTTCTCTCCTGCAGCTGGTTTTGGTCCCTGCCACTAAGCTATTGTGCACACTCTGTGACACCATGTTGGGAACTCTGGAAAGAAATTCTTACTTACCTTTGTGCTCTTCTGGTCTGGCTGTTCTTCCTGGGTAGGTGGACAAGTCCGCATGGAGATTAGATCTCATGGAGACAGGCAGGGCTGCTGACCTGTGGCTGAACCCATGGGCTGGATCAGCTTGTGGGCTAGATCCTCTTGTGATTCAGACTAGTGCTACTCTCCAAAAGGGAGACCGAGCCAGCTGATCTTAGGGTGGTGTTCTTGGGACCTGTGTCTTCTGTTTTAAATGGTGATGACCAGTCTCAGTGTTTGTTGTGGCAATTCAGACACTGTCTGTGATTCACGGTGAGCTGTGGGGCCTCAGGTTTGCTCCACAAAGACTAATCCCATTCACCTACTACTCAGACACTGTGCTCTATTGATGGTGACTTCTTGGATCCCTTAGGCAGTTTTTTTTGTCAGTTTTTAAAAAGAATGGCTAATTTTCATTTACCGTCTCATGTCTTCTTCTGTGCCCTACTTCTGCACTACCCAACACAGTTAAAATCTGCAATGTCCAATATTGCCATATCCTTTACATCATGTATTACACTGCCCATACCCCCTCATGCTCTGTTTTATTTTTATTTATAATTAATGGGAAAAAAAATCCAGTACAATACCTGGTGGGCTGGAGAATGGCTCAGCAATTAAGAGCATTGGCTGTTCTTCCAGAGAAATAGGGTTCAATTTCCAGAACCGACTGTCAGCTCACAACTGTCTGTAACTCCAGTTCAAGGGGATCTGACACCCTTGTACCATTTGACAAAAAAAGAAGGAAGGAAAGCAAAGAAAGAAAGAAAAAGAAAACAACAAAAACTACCTGGTCCTAATGTGTTGTTGGAGGAAAATATTTTCTTACTGACTCAATAAGTACTTAACTAAAAAGTAGTTAATGTTGTTTTATGTGGGTTTCCTGTATCTTCATGTCTTATTTACGGTGTCTATTGATCGGATAAAATACCATGACCAAAAGCAACTTGAGGAGGAAAGGATTGATTTGGCCTACACTTTTACTTCTGGTCCATCACTGAATGTAAGTCTTCCTTCCTTGTGAGTCATTTTCCACCAGCCTGTGAGGGCAAGGGACACAGAATTGGACAACAGGTTTTGGATATCCATGAGCATGGCAGAGAGACTTGTGGGAGCCAGCTTCTTTGAGACAGCTCATTTTTATTGTTTGGGGGTAAGGTATGAAGGATTCTTAGGGTTACAGACAGGAAGGGCTTATTGTTCATAACACAATACCTAATTACTATATGTTGGGAAGGGCTGAGCAGAACTTCTGTGCAGAATAATGCAGCATTTCCAAGAAGCTCTGTGTAGATTCATCCTCCAGATGAGGTCAGGCACCTGTACTTAGAGACACTCTCCAGATAAGGTCAGTCAGAGAAGAGGAAGCCCTGCTGAGAAAGGGAGTCCTCCATTTTGCACCAAACTAGGAGACCTATCAAGACATGGTGGACTGCATCTTTAGCAGGGTCTTCAAACAACTTAAGGAAGCCAGGATAGGAACTCAAACAGGGCAGGAACCTGGAGGCAGCAGCTGATAAAGAGACCATGGAGGGGTGCTGCTTACAGGCTAGTACCTCATGGTATTCTCATCCTGCTTTCATATACAACCCAGGACCATCAGACCAGGGGTAGCACCACCCACAGTGGTCCGGGTTCTCTCTCTCTCTCATCAATCACTAATTTTAAAAATATCCAACAGGCTTATCTAAAACCCGATCTTATGGAAGCATTTTTTCAATTGAGTGTCCCTTCTGTCAGTTGACTTTAATGTGTGTCAAGTTGATATAAGATTAACCACAACTTCATTTATATTAGTCTTCATGAAATGCATGACAGCAGCAAGATATTCATTTTCTTCAGATTATCAAATATGTGGAGTTAACATTTTCTTAATAAACCCAATTTGTTTGAATGTGTGTCTCTGTGTTGTTCAATGTAATTTCTTTGATTCCTTTTGTTTGATTTTACTTCTATCCTTCTCTCACACACTTTTCACTTCTCTCCTATCTCTTTTCCTCTTCAAAGAGTTTGTTTCTTTGATCTTTAAATGTATATGTATATCTAAGTTTCTTCTCTTGAGATTGTGTCTGTTATGAATGTGTTGCATGCAGATGTGGAATTCAAGCAAGTGGTGTTAAATAAAATCGATCTCAATGTCAGTGACAAATAGAAAAAAAAACAAAACGAAATATATGATTCCAAAAATCATCAATTCTCACATATTTCATACAGTGAATTTGGCAAAATGATGATTTAATTGCCCCTAGAGGCATTGCAGATGTGGCTGCTGTGTCACATGTGCATCAGTAGGTGGAAGCGAAAAGAGAGGTTAGGACTAGATTCAGTCCTCTCACCTATGAACACCTGAATAATTAGTAGCCTAATGTTCCCTGAAAAAAGCAAGCCTGAGACTACCACCAGTTCAGTGCCAGAGGACCCAGACAGGGAGCTAGCCTGTGATGACCACCAGCCTAGCACCAGGCAAACCCAAATGGAATCTCAAAACATGAAGTATTCCAGAGACAAGAAGAATCCTGCCTGGCACCACAGAACCCAGGGAGATGGCCACTTGGGAGATCTGGGCAAGGACTGAACCCATGATGACAATCAGACTGATAACATGGGGCCTAGACAGGGAGCTATCCATGGATGAACACCAGTCTTGTGACACATGTCTGGGAGTCATATACCGTGTTGGAGATAAGCCAGCTGTCATAATGTGCAATGTACAAGTGGGGCATAACACTCCTGAGACCACTTCTGAGACAAGCCCAGAAACTCAGAGATCCTGGGAACCACTAAGAGGAGAAAGCAAGTAGTAGAGAAATGGAAAAAAAAGAGAAAGAGAATGATGTGGGCACAATGAAGGGAGGCAGAACTGGAGACTTGAGGGTAGTGAGGGACAACCTGATGTGAGTCACCAGTGGCTACTACCTAGGAACTTGGTGGGGCATGGACTCAGCTGCCACCAGGGGCCATATCTGTGTCCATGTCCATGTAGGAGCAGGGGTCCATTACCACCAAAATCCAGGTGGACATCCCTCTTCTGCCATGGAGGACATGTTGATGTCTGAGGGCTGTGCAGAACTAGCTCACCCTTCATCTGGGCATAATGGGAGAATTGGCCCTAGAGCCATGAAAGCAAGAGACCTGAACCTGACCCTAGCCTGAGGCAGTACTAAGGAAAGAAGGCCCTGCCCATTTCAGGGATTGCAAGTGAGCTGGCCCTACCACGTGTCTCCCTTTGGTGGCATTAGTGAGGAAGAGATACCCTCCTCTCATTCACCCCTCTTCACCCATAAGAGGTAGGAGACCTGGCTCTGGTTTCATGAGAGCAGGAGAGCTAGCCAAGTCCCATGCCTACTGTAGCACTCAGGAGAACAGGCCCTGCACATATCTGGGTAGCACAGTAGAGCTGGGACTGGAAGTGGGGATACATGCCCAGAATCAGGGCTTTGTATTGGCCAAACACAATCTCCATTCCATAGATGAACTGCTGGAGTGCATGAAGTGGCCAGTTCTACAGATCCACAACTACAGGATCTCCATGACACATGACAACAACAGCATATCTGAGAGGAGTCCTAGTGAGGTTCCAGTATTGACAAAGCAGCAGAAGCCAGAGACCACCCACATACATTACCTAGGAGTTTCTAATGAATATTTGAAAGCAAAAAAGTGGATAAAAGAGAGTAATGTGGGGCACACTGTGATACACTACAGCTTCCACAGTGAGATTTTTTTCTCTGTTGGAAGAGTTGTCAAAGGTACAGGGTGAGTCAGAAGGGGGAGGTGAGTGGGATCGAGGTTCGTGATGTCAAATTCACAAAAAAATAAAAAGAAAAAAGAAAAGAAAAATGATAATTTAATGGCAAAACTCATACCAATTCCTCAACTGATTAACTGCTCAAAATCAAATGTTGCCAAAACATCATATTTAAATATTGAATCATCTTTTGGAATATTAGAGATTGAGGAATAAAGTTTGTAAAAAATGAGATTGACCCCACCATGGTGGTGCACGACTTTAATCCCAGCACTCGGGAGGCAGAGGCGGGGGGATCTCTGTGAATTTGAGGCCAGCCTGGTCTACAAAGAGAGTTGTGGACAGGGGTATACAGAGAAACTGTGTCTCAAAATTCAATATATATATAAGACTGAGCCAGGCTGCCTTTTAATGTGGTACATGGGTCCCATTCCTAACAGGTATAGGTTTCTGGGGAAGGGAGAATAAATTTTGAAGGGTGTGGGCCTTAGTAGGTCCCATACCTGTGATTATGTACCCTAAACAATCTCAACTCTGTGGGTTATATAAAAATAAAAGAGGAAGCAAGTAGGTGTATGAAAAAAGCAGCTAGAAAAAGTTAGTGGGAAGAATAAGGATGCATATGATCAAATTTATTTGTGCATATGTATGAAAATTTCAAAAACTTAATAAAATTATTATACTCATTGAAGTAACTTTAAGCATGCTCAATGTGAATAAGTCACTATATAAGTGAGGCATTGAAGAAGTAACAGAAAGTATTCTGCCAAGGAAGGCTTCACATAGATTCTTCTCTTCTATTTACTGAAAACTCAAATATCCAACTTTACTTAAATGTTATTTAAAACCAACATCTTTCTAAGAATTACAACATAAAACACACTCCATCCTTGTCTGTGGGAGGTGAAGATTTTCACCTGAGATTGACCTCTGATTTTCACATGTTCACCATGGCATATGCATGCCCTCACTCACAGAAACATAGATACATATGCACACATACACACAAAAATTGTAAAATACAGGCACATTTATATGTAGTATATTTTACTGGTTTGCTTGCTTGCTTGCTTGCTTGCTTGATCGATTATTGTTTTACCTGAGACAGGGTTTGACTAAGTAGCCCTGGCTGTACTGGCACTCAGTATGTAGACCAGGCTAGCCCTGAACTCACAGAGATCCCCTTGCCTTTTCCTCCAGAGCGCTGTGGTCAAAGGTGTGCATGACCGTGCTTGGTTGAGGACATTTTATTTTCAAAATAAACTTCATTGTCTTACAGAAAATGCTCACAGGTGTCCCATCAGACAAACAGTATCATTAATTTTCTGTATCAACATTAGTTCTGGAACAGAATAAACAGAGAGCATGACCAGAAATTAGATGTCAGAAAGACTGAAATTGCCAGATTCCACCTTTACTTCTCAAATGCGTGCCGACTTTTTTTGTTTTGTTTTGTTTTTGGAGACAGGGTTTCTCTGTGCAGCCTTGGTTGTTCTAGACTCACTTTGTAGACCAGGCTGGCCTTGAATCCACATAGACCCACCTGCTTCTACTTCCCGAGTGCTGGGATTAAAGGTATGTGACACCATGCCCGGCAATTAGACAGCTATGAAGTGCTATGTGGTTGATGGGATTTGAACCTGGGTCCTTTAGAAGAGCAGCAAATGCTCTGAACCACTGAGCCATCTCTCCAGTCCCTATGCTGAATTTTTAGCTGAGAATTTTATCCACAGGAAAGATAGGTTTTAATCAATCCCAACCACACGTCCTTTAATACTCCAGTAGGTGGCACTGTTTGGAGAAGCTAAGGGGGGCTGGCATCACTTCAGGAAGTATGTCACTGGGGAGAATGGAATTTGAGTTTTCAATGCCATCATTTCCAGTTTGCTGTGTGTTTCTCACTTATGCACCAAGATAAGAGTCCTCAGCTTCTGGCTCCAGCTCCTCCCATGATGATGAGGGACACTCATCAAATGACACAGTAGTCTCAAATAAACACTTCATTCTGTAGGTTGCCTTTTCTACTTAAACAAATATATTTTGGTAGTGCTCCAATGAGCACCAGAGATATCACAATTAAAAGATGTGGGAGGAACAAGGTCTGCCATTGACCAGAAACAAGGCCTGCTGTTAAATAGCATTTGTGTGCTGGGCCTCCAGTGCAGCTGACCTGAGAGACAGGCCTGGGCATGCCTCAATATACCAGGCCTGAGGCCTGACTGGAGATTTATCACAACACACCGGGTAGTGAGACACGAGCCAATGAGAAAGAGCAGCAGCAGCCTGCATTTCAGGAGCCAATGAGATTCTGGCTAGAGGTTATAAATGGAACTCCCTCTTTTTGAAATAAATGAGTCTGCTATTGTCACTTACTGGACTCCTGGAATCTGGGTCATTGATTCTGTGCCAGCTCATCGCTGCCCCCAAGAGTCCTGGGCATCGGCCCCAGAAACATCCCCTATCTCTGATACCATCATCCCAGCTCTCCCATGCCCACTGATCTTCGATTCACCAATGTCATTCCAGACACAATGTGTGTCACTTGAGTCCCACCTCAATCCTTTGAGCTGACAAACCTCTTGGTGTGCTACTCACCTGTGAAGAAGGAGGAAGACTTAGTGGATTTATTGATTTCACCTTAGGACAGTTCGGTGGTCCTAAACAATCTCCTGCCTGGGACCGAGTATTTAGTCAGCATCTCCAGCTTCTACGAACAACATGAGAGCACACCTCTTTAAGGAAGACAGAAAACAGATCTTGACTCCCCAACTGGTTTTGATTCTTCTGGTATCACCACCAACATGTCCACCACCCACTGGGAGGCTCCTCGAGACCCCATTACCAGCTACCTAATTTGCCATCATATGGA
The DNA here is from genome assembly GCA_907164525.1 of Lophiomys imhausi. Lineage (NCBI taxonomy): Eukaryota > Metazoa > Chordata > Mammalia > Rodentia > Muridae > Lophiomys > Lophiomys imhausi. The sequence continues at coordinate 60,775 of CAJQZJ010033313.1, read as the reverse complement.
GCATTGAGGCAGTGGAATGTAGGTTGGATCCAGGCCTCACCGGAGACATGAGGATCAAGCAGTGTACTTGGGAGGGGCTTACTGCTCAAACTGGAAATGACGACATCCATAAGTGGATTCTTGCTACTAGAGACCTTGACCTGGGGCCGACACTATTGCTGCCCTAACAGCTTCAATTGAGACTTTAGTCTCTTGCAGGGTACGCTCTGACATCTGCCCACAACAGACTGGAGTCCCTGATCAAACTTGTTGGGGATGTGGCAAACTTGGCTACTTACACAGGGACTGCCTTAATGTTAGTCCTATAACTAAATGCCCAAAATGTAATAAAGGAGGCGAGAGATTGCAGATCCCAAATTACTGAGATATCCAGCAGTGTTTTAAACTCGAAATGGGGCTCCCCAACAGTAAGAGAGGAACCCCCCAAGTCCAACATCGTTTGGACCTTGCTCTTCTTTCCTCATTCACCCATGATGACTGTGTCCTTGGAGGGCACCCTGCTTAAGGGGCTAATCGACACTGGGGCAGATGCTACTATCATTACCGAAACTGAGGCTCTGAGATTCCCACATGGGAAATTCAAACCGGGCCCCTCCATTACTAGTGTGGAGGGCCAACGGCCTACCAGGGCTACTCTATGTCCTGTGCATTGGAAGGACCTAGATGGGAACCAAGATTCATTTTACCCTCTGACCCCTCCTGGATAGTCACCTATGCCATTATGGGAGGGGTTGTGGTCATACTAATCATTCTGCTTAAGTGTCTTATACAGCACATCCTCCAGCAATGCTCCATCAACAAGACTACCCTGAAGGTGCTCATGGCTCTGGAACACCAACACCACAACCCACTCAAAGAGGTGATATAGACCTGGCTCACAGAGATCTGTGAAGCCTCTGTTTAATACTCTACACACCCTACACACCCTATGCAATCTCCAGGAATGCCACCCTTTGAGGACTGGTAGTCAATGGCAGGTAAGCATCTGTTTGGCAGGTCCACCTAAGACAGGCACAGTCCATTATACTGGGGGTCCCTGAGGTGAAGTCAACAGGATCAGAGCATAAGAACTCTGATATCCACTGAGTTGTCAAAAAATTAAAAATAAAGACAAAAGGGTGACTATGTAGGCGGAACAAGGCCTGACATTGAGCAGAAACAAGGCCTGCTGCTAAATAGCCCATGCATGACTAGGCTTCCCTGTGCAGCTGAGCTGAGAGACCTGCCTGGGCATGCTCCAACATACCTGGCCTGAGACCTGCCTGGAGATTGATGATGCCACACTAGGTAGTGAGACATGAGACATGAGACCCGAAACAATGAGGAAGAGCAGCAGCAGTCTGCAGTTCAGGAGCCAATGAGACTCTGGGTGGAGGTTATAAAGGGAGCTCCCTCTCTTTTTTAAATACTCGAGTCTGCTTTTGCCACTTACCAGACTCCTGGAATCTGGGTCATTGATTCCCCACCAGCTCATCCCCGCCCCCAAGAGTCCTGGGCATGGGCCCCAGCAACAAAAAGAGGGAAAAGGTCATATTTGCTTGAATAACTTTTGCACTGTATTGATATTTCCAAAGAGTTTTGTATTTCAGACTATATATTCTTGAACTGTAAGACATCACAGTGGGTAATGATGATTGAACGAGAGGACCAGTACCCACCAGTTCATCTTCTGACCTCCACACACATGCTGGTGTATGAACATATCCAGTCCAATGTACAGAATGAATAATAAATTAAAGTTTTAAAGCATATTTTGCACAAGAATACTAATAAGGATGCTTATTACATGTACAACTGAGAATCAGAGTAATTATAAAACCAAGTATCTTCAAGATATTTTTCCTTTCATGTCCAAGTGGATACAGAAGTCAAAACTAAACATCTGCCTCTCTAGCTGTTTTAATATTGCATTTGATTCTATGTAATAAAAACTTAATATCTTTTAAAGAGAAAAACTATATGCATTCATCATTTTATATTAAATACTATTAAGAAGACATGAACTCAAAAATTCAATTTCAACCTTCAGATTGATGGACACTGACTTGTGGAAAGATTGCATTTCCCAAAAGTCTCATTAGCACAGGTCCCTGAAAACTGGGGAACCCTGGGGGCGAGCAAGATGGCACTTCACAGAGGTAATTGGTGCCAAGCCTAGGAACCTGAGCCCAGACACTCAGATACACACACACACTTTCTCAAAATACATAACAAAATACAAAAGTAAATTGAAATTTTAACCATATATTTCCTGATTATCCAATACGCTTTCTGTATATTACTTGGGTTACATGTCATATGTGTTATGATTGACAGGCTGTTATATTTTAGGACAGTATGTAAAGAAATAACAATCAATTGTGTGTGCTGAAGCAAAACCTTATCTTTGGAATCAAGACTGTACGCTCTGTGACCACAGTTGTTTAAGCAAAGGCTAGAACTTTGAGTTCCACAAACAAATATGAATTCTCCTCACACTGGTTTACTGCAGTGTCCTTGGTAATGTCAATAAAGTGGTGTGTGCAAACATCAGAGCAGATTCCACAAGTGCATTGTAACCTCACCGGTACTACCAATATTTCATCCATTGTTCAGGTTCATGGATGTCGAAAACTTGATTGAAAATTGTATAGTAACATTTGATATTCTTCCCCCAACATCTGATTGGAGGAAATTATTAGTGAGAAGGCTCAATGAGATAAATCCACTCACAGCTTTGTACAAGCACAGGAATTGGTTGTGCCAGAAAATAAAGTTCAAGCAGAGATGAGAACCTGGACGTTTGTTTAATATGTGTAAGTTTAAACTGTAGACATCAGATTTAAACATACTTCCTTCAAGTTACAATAATAAGACAGCATCTTGTTCTTCATCTTCCGTTTTCGTAATAGGGACATAAACCTAATGACTAAAAATCTACCTGGAACATGGGACAGGCATCAGGCATAGAACTGTCAATAAAAGTTAGTTGTCCATCACTAGTAAAGTTATCCAGTAACAAATTTATTTAGTAAATGGACCAATGTCAGTGCACAACTGCCAACCTGGATGCAGAACACTGTTCTTGCCAACAATCCTGAGAAGCATCTATAAATAGCAGGGTACAACTCTGAGCATTGTCCCTTTGTGAATCCAGGCACCTGCAGAGCGGACAGTCACTCACACACTATGAAGGTCGTCATCCTCCTGCTCATACTGAATCTGCTTATTGTGCCCAGTGTGATGATGAAAAAGAGTTTCAGAAAGAAGGTAGCAGAGCATGTATGAAAAGGGGTTATTTGCAGTGGGTGTGCTGGGCAGAGACTGACACAGCAGAGAGACAGAGAAAGAGAGAGGCTTGGGAGGTGCCTATGTGCACCTGGGTATGTAACTCAGCCAGAGACAGTCAGAGAGGCAGAGGCAGAAAGACAAAGGGAGGGTTAAGAATGTTCTAGAAGTTAGTATCATCTATTTCTCAGAATGTAGAGTGACAAACAGAGTGGGAGCATAGCTTAATGGATGGTTTTATAAGAGAGAGAAACAGCAGGGCAGAGAACAAGAGATAGAGACAGAGGAAATGCTCCGGAAGTTGGTATTCTCTACATTTGGAAGTGGAGACAGAGAAAGAGAGAGAAAATAGTCTAAAGGGTTGTTCTCTGAGTTAGAGACACAGAGCAAGGCCGAGAGACTAAGAGAGAGATACACAGTATAATGTTTCTGAAGGTAGGTTTTCTGCATGTCTTTGTGTGACGAGAGAGATGGGAGAGAGGGAAGAATGTTCTGGAAGTATTTTCTATGTCTCAGAGTGGATATTACATAGAGAATGATCTAAAGGGTGGTTTTTTGAGAGATAGAGAGTGAGACTGAGAGAGACACAGAGGCAAAAATGTAGAGACATGAAGAGAGAGAGACAGAGAAAGAATATCCATCAGTCTGGCACCAATGGTGAGCCCAGCTTTCCCAGCAAATCTGCACACCTACATCACTTCCTATGTTTCCACTCATGACCCTCACCCTGTGAAGAAATGGGGACCAGGGTGATGAGTACAATGAAACAAGGTGGGAGTTGTACTAATGTTTCTGCTTGCAGTGGTCACTGTCCACTTTGGTCTGTTATCCAAAAGATTAAAAGTAGGACCCACACAGATCTGCAGAGAAAGCAAGATGGCTCCATGCAAGGTGAAGTAAGTGTGCAGATTATAGACAGACACACTGCCAAATGGAGAACTGGCCACATGACTGACAGGACTCAAGGTCTCCAAGTTATCATGTGTCCCTTTTCCAGGGGTCCCAAGGACAGATGAGCTGGTTACTCGGGGACCTTATTTATTTTTATTGGAAGATTAAATCACTTATTTGTCCAACTGCACATGGTCCTTCCCATAGAACATCTGATTTTAATCATACATATGCCTGATTACACAGAGCCATAAAGCAGCAAATAAGGTAAGATCATCTGAAGAACATATTTTTTTCTTACTATACATACACTCCAAAACAGTTCAGGCAAGATCAGTGTTTCTATTCTTCCTACTTGGACACATTTAGGATAATACTTGAAATGCAACTGTCTGGACTTGTTCATTGCTAGGGATGTGGGAAACCCTACAACATTCTTCAGGGACTGGTGTGTGACTAGTCAGATGCAGGGAAGAGTGAGTTATGAAGGGGTTCTTATGTGGGGACCCCTACAGCGCTGTTCACAGACAAGTATCTGAGAAGCCTGATGCAGGTGGTGAGGGGAAAGAAAGGGTTGTTGTGTGGGAACTCTACAGCATTGTTCAGAGAGGGATGTGGAAGTAGCCTGATGCAGGTGGCTGGGGGAGGGGTCTGAAGTCATTACTAGGTTCATAGCTGAGAGCATGCATGAATACAAAGAAGCTACCCTGCCTAGTGTCTTATTACAAGGTCAGGTTGTGAATTAGGCCATCCAAGAGGAGTCCCTGGTTACTTAACTCTCCCCTACTCTTACCTGCCTGGTTTCTAAAAACTTTTTTTTCTAGATTGAAGGAAATTGGCAAACTATTTACTTAGCTTCTTGTACAGAAGATAAGTGTGGGAAGAAATGCAAGAAAATCCACCTCTGTTTTTTAAAGGAATATAAAACTATTCATTGACCACTGTTCAACGTTATTTACAATAAAGTAAATATACTGTTGGATGACATTCTGATACTACAAAGTAACTTTTCTGGCTTATAAACCACAACCAAATACTGAAAAGATTGATCCTACAGGTAAGGAATGAGTCAGGGTAAACCAAAAGCATGCAGGTCATTAATTGATATTAGCAGATTTTGTTCACTCATTTATGTCAGCAGGTCTTACATTGCCAAAATCATCTGTTTCCACAGCAAACAGATTCCATGAATCATAACCTTTTAGTACAGATTTCAACTTTCCACAAAGGAATGGCTCACCAGAGGAACCTTACACACTCTAGCTGGCCTGGAAATTGCTCTGGAACCAGGCTGGCCTCTAAATCAGACATCCATCTGCCTCCAGATTTCTGGGATTAAAGGCATGCACCACCACTCTTGGTTTAAGTCTTGTTCTTATATCATATTATTACTTTGTCTCATTCCATTTTTTGAAGGTGGAGTTTGTATGGACAAAATGTTGTAAATAAACTACTATATTTATGTGACAATACATAAATCCTGATGTAGTTGCTTTTAAACCACCCAATAAGAGAATCTGCTACCTTTGAAAGGTTATAGTTTCAGGAAAATGTTCACAATGACAGAATTTCATCAACTTATGTTTTCATCCTTAGGTTTTCTTTGAATTTAAAAAAAAAACAAGACAAAACAAAAACAGTTATGTGTTTTATGCATACAAACGCATACAAAAAAAAAAAACAGAATGGTCCTTCTGTGTCCCAGTGAAAAGTAAGTTCTGATTGAATAATGAGTGTAAAAACTTCCCAATGTTTAAGAGAAGTTGTTCTTCAAAGCTGAGGAAATACAACATTGTATCAAATCGTCTATTGTTAAAGGAAGCAACCACTAAAAGTTCTTATTTGTTCCAAGGTATCAGTGCCTTTTGATGTAGAAGAAAAACCAAAAACATCCCAATTCCTGTCAATACTTTCAAAACCAAGATATCAAACTGTATTTTCATTAGATCAGGGTTTTTTCACACTAGTAATTCAAAATTCAAGATCCAGATTTATGTACATATATATATATATATATATATATGCAAACAATTTTTGCACTTCATCTTCAAGACAAGAATGCCCAGTCAGCCTCTCCTCATAAAAGCCAATGACAATCTGAGGACATTTTATATTTGCCTTCTTTGCCAGCACCAAATCAGCCTCATCTGAATCCTTCCATTTCATGAGAAACATTAATTCTCCACTGCTGTCTGTAGCACCAATTATTCGTCCAGGATCAAGACCTCTGGCAAAACCCCTTGGTTTGTCAGCAGCATCTCTTTTCTTCTTCGATTTGCTATCATCAGATTCACTGTCAGACAAAGATTTCCTTTTTGCACTATCTTTTTATTTACCAGCTTTTGGAGAATTAAGAAATGCTTCAATTAATTCTGGACAATCTGAATTTTCTTCAGGTTCCCAAGTATTATCAGCATCTGTGAACCCCTTCCACTTCAGGAAACACTCCACATTCCCATTCACTACATGGCAGGCCAGCACTTTTTCTACCACAAATTCTTCAGGCTCTGCCTCTTCAACTTTTTCAGGCAGGATTCTTATATCACTTTGCTCTGTATGGTCCAGAAAACGACAAATGATAGCTGTAGTTTTCATTTAGAATGAATGAGTGAATTTATTTAGTGTGTAGCAAACCAAAGTAAAATAGTAAATATCAAGAGATAGATGATGATTATATATAGATGATAGATAGATACACAGATAATAGACATATAAGTAGATAGATGATACATACAAATATAGGTAGTTAGATAATAGACAGGTGACAGATATATACATAGACAAATGTGTAGGTAGATAACAGATAGATAGATAGATAGATAGATAGATAGATAGATAGATAGATAGATAGATGATAGGTACATAGAAACATACATACATACATACATACATAGATAATAGATATATAAGTAGATAGACAATGGATGGATAGATACATAATATGTACACAAATACATAAGTAGGTAACTGTAAACTGATAATAAATATATAAATAAATATATGATAAATACAGCTGTCTATCTGGGGTAATCAGAGAACACCAGGAAAGAAAGGGGCTTGGGAATAAAATGCAAGTGGGAAACCCTGTGTTCAAAATCAGTTCCTTGTTGAAGTTGAACAGGACAAGACAATTTACCAAAATAATACATATTACAATCACTTATATTTCTATCTATCATTCTTCAAAAACCCAGGTTTGGTTGAAGATGTATATAAAAGATTGGGGGGATACTTCCAGCTTTTAAACTGTCTGCATATGAGTAAAATTATCCATTGAGGATATATTTCTATCTGGGATCAAGGAAGTTTTTGTTAATTATATGCTTATATTTGGACCTTTTCATCCATTATTTATATTTTCAGTTTTCTGGGACAGGGTTTCTGTATATTTTGCTGGCTTTGATTTGAATACAGAGTGAAGAAGAAACTTTAATTATTTATTTATTGAATATACAAATGTTATGAATAAATTCACTAATATATTAATATATTATTTCTCGATAGTGTTTCTCTGTGTAGAATTGACTGTTACAGAACTCTCTCTGTAGAGCAGGTTGGCCTCAAAATCAAGGAGATCCGCATGCCTCTGCCTCCCAAGTGCTTGGATTAAAGGCTTACACCACCACATCTGGCAATTTATATATTTTTTTGAGGCAGATTCTCGCTATATAGCACTGACTGGCCTGGAACTCTCTATGTACACCAGGCTGGCCTTGAACTCATACAGTTCATCCTGCTTCTCTACCTCCTAGGTGCTGGGCTCAAAACTGTGTACCACCACACCCAGCCTATTTTGAGGATTTTCATTATTTTTTTATTTTTTAATTGTTTTTTTTTTTTATTTTAGAATGACAGTGAACCTATCCTCCTGCATCAGCCTGTCAAGTATTTGGATGCCAAGAGATGCCACCATGCTTAGCTTGATATTTAATCTTAACACACCTAAAATTATTTAAAAGAGTAATAGTTCAAAATCAAGTCAATGTACACAGTATGTTGAAGAAAAGATAAAATTTCCTTTTTTAAGTACTCTTCTTGAAAGTAAAGCATAATTGTATCATTCCCCTTTCCCTTTACTCCCTCTAGCCCTTCCCATATGCCTTCTTACTCCCTCTAACTCTTGCCATGTACCCTTCTCCCTTGGTTTCTTTCAAATCCTATGCTCCCTTTTCTTTAGTTGTTCATATACATATATATTCTTAAATATATAATACAAGTTGTTCATTCCATAGAATGTTACTTCTACAAATATGATTTCACTGTACCCATTTGATATTCAAAAACCAATGAGGAAGGGGTGACTTTTCCTAAGGGAAGACTATAAAATATCCCACAAATTCATATAAAACCAAAAAAGACCCCAGGGTAGGTAAAACAATCCAGAGCAAAAAGAACAGTGCTTGGAGAGATTGACATACCAGACATGAGTGATATTTCTTTAAAAGCTCAGAGAATGGACACTAAGTCCTTCAGTGGGTTTCATGGAGATACATCCCTGTTATTCCCATGTTTTTATTTTTGGTTGTGAGCCTAAATTTTAATGGATGAACCATCCCCCCAGCCCAGCTAGTCCCATGTTTTTAAAGTCATAAAGACAAATCTGAGCTGGGGCTGTCACTATTAGTCACATGGTCCACTAGTCAGTGAATACAGATCTGAACACATGACCATGCCTACAACTCTACAAATCTCCTGATCTATGGATTCGCAAGCCAATTTAAATCTTCGAAGAAAACAATTGTAGGCTGAATTTGAAGCCATTTAAGTGTGCGAAGCAATTGCTTATGTAGAACCTGCAAGAGTGGTGACATTTGTGAGAGAGGTAAAAATTGAAAACATGATGACATGATGACAATGTAATGATAGAAGCTGGACTATAGTGTATAGAGAACACTGCAATGTGCTCTGCACCAGGTGGCCTTGCGCCCTTTTAACCCAATGTCTACAGACATTTCTTATCTCAGGTAGGGGTAGGATCTTTGCTCAATACTTTGTTATTGTTTTTTCTTTCATCAATAGTTGTTATTGGGTGCTTGGGATGCATCTGCAGTGAAAGAGTCATTAACCACCATGCACCACAGAGCCTAGGGCTCCATCCTCACCATACAGATGTGGTCCTACATTCCCATCATGCCAGCACTTGCTGAGTGGAGGTGGGAAGAGCAGGGTTCAAGGCCATTCATTGGTCAGGAGTCAGGATAGGGAACAGGTGTCACACAAGTGAGTGTATTGGAGTCATTTACAAGAGCATGTGTGACTGAAATACAGCTGTATTCTTAAACAGCCCAACCAAGTTTGGATGACCCTTCTGAAAACTGTATCCCTAGGTATATATCATCATACAGCTGTCCTCAGCAAGTAAGAGGATCGCAGTATAGCACATTCTTTGTGTAATGCTTACAAAACAGCTAGGCTGGGCTAGTCAGAGAGTATCTTCCATAAGGGTTGTTGAGTGTTTCCTGTAACTTTGTAGAGTGGCCTTCTGAATGTTGTTATTCTCAAAAGTGTCCTGAGACTGGTGGGTTATTTACTTCTTGAATCTCATGAGCTTCCAAGAATGTTCCAGTTTGGAGGAAATTGCTAAATGGCATTCTCTCCTGTTTTTCTGTCATGTGTACAAGGAAGAATTAGTAAAGCTAGATAATTGCACCACTAAATGTAAATCAGATCCAAAAATGCCTGTACATATATATTATAATATATATTATCATACAGCTTTCCTCAAATGTGTGTGTATATATGTAAATAATTCCATCATTAAGTGTAATAGGAGTCACAAAAACACCTATATGTGTACATACACACACATATAAATATTTTATATATGTATATCATATGGCTTTCCTCAATGTGTATGTGTTTATGTGTAAACAATTGCATCATTAAATTTAATGGGAGCCATGAAAATGTGTGTGTGTGTGTACATGTAATCACACAGCTGTCTTCAGCAAGTAAGAGGATTGTAGTATAGCACATTCTATACACCTACACACCCTGGTATCAGGAACATCACTATCCCAAATCAATATAATTTCTACATACTTCTTAGTAACTGTGGGATACTAGATATATTGGATATCTTGCAGCAGAATTTTAAACTTGCTTTCTTAATTCCCTGTCTGTCTTGACTGGATTCAACACATGGAGCAGAATATTGTGGGGCAGAGACTGTATAATCTATATACACATCAGTTAGAATGAGCCTGGATAATCGTTTTGTTGACTTTATATGTATTTATACATATTTCTCATCTATCTCAGATGAAGGGACAACAACATTCATAGTAAACATGGTGAATGAGAACATATTGCTGTTTCATTATTATAACAAGGACAGGAGAAATGAAGTCACACGCGTGGCTGGAATTTTGGGTGACTGTCACAAGTGGAACTTGTCATCTGTGTGGATGGTCGAAGGAAATGGGTGCATGTGCATTGCTGTACACGAAGTTCACAATGTGCTCATGCATCCAATTCTGTTCTTCATGTTGAAAAACCGCTGAAGCTGTGATGGTCAGCTTTGAGGATCAGCTTGGCACAACCCAGGATCCCCCCTGGGGAAGGGTCTCAGGGGAGAATTTCCCACATCAGACTGGCTTGTGATTGTGTCTTTATTGATAATTAACATAAGTAGGCTCCACCCACTGTGGGCAGCACCATTCCCTAGCAAGAAGAAGATTGCTGTGATCTTCAACTGTCATCAGACACAACTCACCATCCTCTGGGAAGGGTCTTAGGGAGGTATTTCTCACATCAGACTGTCCTGTGGGTGTGGCTGTGGGAGTGTCTTGAATGACAATTGACACAGGGCGCTTCTGCCTACTGTGGTCAGCAGCATTTCCTGGACAAGTCATTCTGACCTGTATCAGACTGGAGAAGGCTGGATAAATGCAAGCACACATGTGTGCATTCTTTGTTCTCTGTTCCTGGCTATGGACATGGTGTGTGTCAGCTCTTCTAAACTACTCCTGCTGGAATTTCCCCAATTGAATGTGCTATAACTGGGAAATTACTGCAGAAATAAACCCTTTCCTGCCATAAATTGTTTTTGTCAATGCGTTTGGGCAGAATATTGAGCAAGGAAATTGAGATATTGAGAGCTAATCTGCTACAAATAAGTAAGTAGCTGCTTGTTCTGTTGGAACCTGGAAGATTTTAGTAAAATTTCCACACATCACATCAACCTGTCATCATGTATCTCATGCCAGTGTAGCCCAGGATGTGCATCTCCTAACAAAGAAAGAATTGACATATTACTTGACCACATTAAATGGGTTTGTTGATTGAACTCATGTCCATTTGCAGACCCTGGATTTCATCACTTATTTTTCTGGCAGTCTTACAACTCCTGACTTGGAAATCTGAATTATCATGTAGTCTGGGGTCTGACAGTACTGGGTCTTGTCCACAAAATTCAGTTTCTCATATGCAAACTCTCTTGAGTTGACAAATTCTACAACTCCATAATCAAAAGCAGAATTAAACATTTATTTCTGTAATTAATAGGAAGATATTGTATTTCATGGGGGCATTAGCAGAGATTTTTATGTGTACTAGTGTATATGTGTGCACCATGTGTGTGCCTGGTACATACAATAGCCACAAGAAGGCATCAGATGCCCTGGAACTAGACTTGCAGATGGTCAAGCATGGCCAGGTGGGTACTGGGAGCTGAATGCAGGTCCTTAAACAATCTTAACCAGTGAGTCAAATGTCATTTCTCTATTCTTTATGAGAGTTTAGATCAGTTGGTTCTGTCATTTAAGGAAGCATCCAGAACCCTTAGGAATGAGTTCTAGAATATGAATAGAAACAACCTAATGACATAGAGTTATAATAGTAAAAACATTATCAATCATTCTTTTCTGCAATGGATTTGGAGACTGTGTAGGAGTCCTGTACATTAATGTCCACAAAAAAAAATTGTGAAAGTTTCGGCCGGACATGGTGGCGCATGCCTTTGATCCCAGCACTCGGAAGGCAGAGGCAGGTGGATCTCTGTGAGTTCGAGGCCAGCCTCGTCTACAAAGCGAGTCCAGGACAGCCAGGGCTGTTACACAGAGAAACTTATCTCGAAAAAACAACAACAAAAAAAATGTGAACGTTTCATGAACAGGAGACATGGTGCTTTACATTCTGGAATCCATCCACTACTTTCATTTCTCAGAAGGATGTTGTCAGTCTATTGGAGGAAACAGGGGTGATGCTGTGCTTGGCATTTTTTAGGAGACTAAATGATATTTTATTAATGTGTTTAGTGTTAATGTTGTAACATCTGCTTTCTTATACATCATGAAATGCAGCAAAAGCCAAACAACTGACTAAGGATGAGATGACACAGTACATGAACTTTGTGGAAGAAATTGGCATTGAGGATGAGAATGTAGTGCGTGTCCTGGACACAGGTATAATAGCATCCTATGTGTGTTGTTTTTTACTTTGCATTTTTATAATAAATGTTATTTTTAATTAACTGAGATGTTGGGAAGATGGTCAGTGGGCAAAGTTACACAAGCATAAAGAGCCAAGTTTGGATCCCAGCAACCATTTATAAACCCAAGAATATCAGAGGTGGGAAGGGGTGGGGAATAGGAGAGCCCTGGAGCTTTCTGGCAATATTTCTATCTGAAAGATCTTGTCTCAAAAATGATAATGTGTATAATTAATAAATAAGATATTAAAAAGTCAACCACTTGCCTATACATCCATGGGTGCACACATGTCACTCACATGACCCCTGAGCACACCAATGAACCATGGCAGACATAAAAATCTACATGAAATGAAACTCTGTTCAGATAGTCTGTTCAAAACCAAGCTTTTTATATGTATTTTTATAAAAATCATTCATATGTACTAAATATGTTGTTATTAATATTATCTTAAAATAATATATTGCTTTAAGATAATAGTATATTGAAAAATACATTACTTTTAAAATATTTTATATTTAAAATAATATTATTTTTCCATGTTCACTCTCTTTTAGACACCTGTCCAAACAAGATCAGGACTAGGTGAGTCAAAGCATGTTCATTTTATATCTTGATGTTTAATTTTAATTCATGTTTTTAAATAATATTTTTATTTTTTCTTTAATCTTTTTATATATGTTTAATATATATTGATCTTATACACTCCTCCACACACATCAGCCCTCTAACTATCCCAGAGACTCACCAACACATCTCCCTCCATCCTTCATGAATTTTTAAAATTATACTAGCAGTAGTAATAGTAGTAATTCAATGAGCCAATTGGTGCTATTTGAAAATGAGGGTGTGGCCATTCCTGGAGGCAAGGGAAATGTAATGTACTGGGGCAACACTCTTTAAAAAAAAAAAAAAGTACCACTGGGAGATAGTTGTGTGTGCATTTATTCCCAGCACTCTAGAGGCAGAGGCAGGTTGATCTCTGAGTTTGAGACCAGCCCGGTCTACAGAATGAGTTCCAGGACAGCCAGGGCTACACAGAGAAACCCCATCTTGGAGGAGGAGGAGGAGGAGGAGAAGGAGAAGGAGAAGGAGACCCTTCCTCCCCCAGAAACCATCAATTGTCAATAGCTCTTTGGTTAGAACCCGTCTCTGCTCCATTCTATAATGTTTACTGGCTTGATCTAGCCAGGGTCTTGTGCAGATGACCATAGTTGCTGTGAGTTCATGATCATAACAACTGTGTCATGTTCAGAAAACAGAATTTCATGGCTCTCCTTTCCACCTAGATAACCGTCAATGACTGAGCATCCATGGTCACTTACACTCAGCACTTTGACCAGCTATGAATTACTGCATGAACCACTCCCCACTGTAAAAAGTTGACCTGATGCTGTATATGGAGGCACACATCTTTAATCTCTGAACACTTGGGAGGCAGAAGTAGATGAACCTCCCTGAGTTTGAGGCCAGCCTGGTCTATATAGTGAGCTCCAGGACAACCAAAGAGTGCATAGTCTCTCTTTAAAAAAAAAATTTCTTTAATTATGTAAAAAGCTAACTTGAGCATAGTTGAGATCATCATAAATCTATGAGTATTTTTAAAGGTGGTAGCTTGGAAACATGACAGTTTATCACGACTGGTCTCCTCCATAGGCTCCATTATTTTAATTGCCATGGGCTTTTGACTAGAATTACAATAGGAATCCACCCCTACCCTTGTTCTTCTCTAGATGTGAGATCCCTTACATGGAACTGGCATCACTTTTAATTAGAAAGTGATTGGTTGCCCCAGGACAGCTTTTATTGCACCAGTGGACAAAGGCTGCTTTTGTAGTGTGCAGGGGCAGTGTAGTGACATTGTTGATGTCTTATCCCACATACACAGCCTATGGAGCACCTCCAAGCACTGCATAAGTTTCCTAGTCCATTTGAAATTGATTTCTTTTCAATTGCAGAATGCCCTGCAACCACACCATGTGGTTTCTTCAGCAGTGGTGTCCTACCATTTAGCTATGTTGGGCAACCAAGAGATATGGCAATAGACAGGTTGTTTTGGTGATTCCAGGGCCTCCCTTCACTAATAAATGGTAGGGTGGTACCCCATGCCTGGAAATTAGATTTTCACTGAATAGCCCATATCTTCTGGGAACAGCACTGTACCATTGTAAGGATCCTCTGATGAAACCCTTTTTTAATACTACATTTCTAATTAGCTTATGAATTAGTGGGTTTCTGTAAGACTTCTTCATACACCTTTAATTTTGATTGACCCACCCCATACCATTGTTCTTCCCTGTGCCCTGACCACACCTGCACCTGATCCTTTAACCTACAGTATTTCCCCTCTAATCTTCCCTGTCACCTGTGCTCAATCATATCACCTAATTATATTTAATATTTTAATCACATGGTCATAGGTTTCCATATGAATTTTTAATAACCCTTCATTTTGGTTACACTTTCCGCCATGCCCTGATTTCCCCATTCCACATCCGACTTCATGATTTAATCTTCCTGCCCCTAGTATTCTTCTTTATACTTCATTTTAACAGCATTTCACTATCTCCCCTCCCTTGATGAACTCACCCCTAATCACCTGTTTCTAATTACCTGGCTTTCACACATACTCCAGATTAAACATACAAAATAAGAGATTCAAATCTAGGGACTGGAGAGATGGCTCAGCGTTTAAGAGCACTGGCTTCTCTTTCAAAGGTCCTAAATTCAATTCCCAGTAACCACATGGTGGCTCACAACTATCTATAATGAGATCAGGTGCCCTCTTCTGGCCTGCAGGCATACATGCAGACAGAACACTGTATACATAAGAGAGAGAGAGAGAGAGAGAGAGAGAGAGAAATTCAAATCTAAGACCCACATGTTACATAAAATGTGCAGAGTTTCTTTCTGAGCCTGGGTGACCTCATTGAGTATAATGTTTTCCAGCTCATTCTATTTACTTTCAAATTTCATATTTCATTTTTCTCTATGGCTGAGTAATATTCCATTTTATACATTATCCATTAAATTGGTTGATGAACAGGTAGGTTAATTTAATTTCCTAGCTATTGTGAATTTAACTGCGATGAACATGGACAGACACCCAAGGGTCTCTGTAATAAGATATAAAGCACTTTGGGTACATACCTAGAAATGGTGTAGCTAGGTCACATGGGAATTTTGTTTCTAGTTTTTGGGTTTGTTTGTTTGATGTGCATAGTTTTGGTTTTGGTTTTTACTTTTGTGGGGTTTTTTGTTTTGTTTTGTTTTAAGTTCTTTGTATTATGTAGACACTAATCCTCCATCAGATGTGTAGCTGCAAAGATATTCTCCATTCTTCTGCATTTAACCGACGGCTTCCTTTGCCATACTTTTTAATTCCATGATATCTGACCATTGTTTGTCTTACTTGTTTGCTACAAGAATCCTATTCAGAGAGACCACACCTGTGCTTATAGCCAACACACATTCCTTGCTTTCTCCTGTATTGACTTCAGACTACCAGGCTTTGCATCATGGTCCTTGATCCATTTGGAGTTGAGTTTTTTTGCACAATGACAGGAAAGGATCTGGGTTCATTTTTTTGCATATATATATGTTAGGTCTTTTGCCTTCTTTCAGTGGCGACATTGGCAATATCTAAAAAGGGACTAATTCTTACTAGTGTTGAGACAGCATTCTCTTCTGTGGAGCTGGTATTAAGGACTGCAAGTTCTACCCCTAGTCTTCCTCTGAGAGTTGGCTACTGTCTGGGACCTTAAGTGAGACTCCTGCTGTAGAGTACATGGGACTTGACATGAGGCAAAAAATAATAATTTTAGTTTATATTCATAGAAACTACAGTCTCAGATAAACACGCAAGTGCATAAGTTCTAAAACAAAATCCCAATTTAAGTCTTGATATAAGATCATTTATCATATTAAACTTTTACATATATTGAAAACTTCCATTAAAAATTGATGTATATTCCCAAACACACAAAATTCTGTAAAATGTTTTTGCATGAAACATCTTGTAATTGTTTGACTCTTTAATGGCCTGTACTTTTTTTTAATTTTCCAAGTCTCATTAAATGTCATGTATTATTATCTTAAATATATTAAATAATTCTGTTCAAACCTTACAGATGACAGCATCTGGAATTTTCCAGTATATTCTTCCTGAAACATCAATATGAAGATGAAGTGACCTTTTCTCTGATTGCAACTTTCTATTTACTGCAAATTGCAATTCCTGTCTCCATACTTTCTCTTCCATTTATCCTTTCCCATGTTCTAATCAGTGTTAGTGTATCTTTGAATATTTAAATAAATTTATTTCACTTGCATATGTGTCTTCAAAGAAAGGAAGCTAAAGTTTAATACACATAAATATCTATTTGACTTTTTTAAAAGGAGAAGAGGGTTGGAGGGATGGCTCAATAGTTAAAAGTGCTTGCTGCTCTTCCAGAGGACCTGAGTTCAGTTCATAGCACTCATATCAGGCAGCTCACAACTAAAGCTCCAGGGGACCTGGCATCCTCTTCTGGACTCCTTGAGCACTGCACACAGATTACACACACACACACACACACACACACACACGCACGCACACACACACACACACACATAAGAGATAAACATGCCTGTAATTCCAGCACCAGGGAAGGAGGTAGAAACAGATGAGTCTTCTAATGTCACCAGGAGCCAGCCTAGACTACTCTAAAAATCCCAGGCCAGTAAGAGACCATCTCAAAAAATAAGGCAGGGAGCTGGAAAGATAGCTCAGCAGTTAAGAGCACTGGCTGCTCTTTTAGAGGACCTCACATTGATTCCTACCATCCATGTGGCAGCTCACAACTGTTTGTAACTCCAGGTCCACAGGATCTGACATGTATGTACATGCAGACAAGACACCAATGCACATAAAATAAAAATAAATTTTTAAAAATAAGGCAAATATGCATGAAGGATGGTCCCTGACATCATCCTGTGGCCTTCAACATTCACATACACATATAGGCATCCACAATCACAAGTGCTCAACTACACACACACACACACACACACACACACACACACACACAAGTATCTTGTCATTCCTGCATGTTGCATATTTCAATATAGTTATTTTGACTTTAGAAAGGAGGGTAAATTATTGTGTGGGTTGTTTAAAGTGAAAATTATAAGTTTTGTGTACTGTTAGTTGTATGTCAACTTGACACAAGCCATAGTCTTGGGAAGGGAGACACTTAGTTAAGAAAATGCCTCCTGGATTTTAGACATATAATACAGGATAATGGTCCTACAACTCACAGACCCAAAGGAACAAGAACCTAGCCTAATGATCCTATGATAAATTCCACCCAGCAACAGATCCAAGAGATGCTGAGACATACATTCAAATATTAGGTAGAGCACTGGGAGCCCTATACAAGAGAGGGAGGAGATAGAGAGAGACCTGGAGGAGTCAAGATCAATACATGGAGATCAACAGAACCAACCAATCTAGGCTCCTAGAGGCTTACAGAAACTAAAAAGCTAACCCAAAATAAGAAGAAAAATGCTAAGAATACACCTACACTCCCACCCTATACTAATATAGATGATAGGCAACTTAGTCATCATACATATCCCTTAGCAAGTAGGGGGCATGCAGTTCAGTGATGGACTTTGTTACCTGTTAGTGGGACACTTTAACTTAGCTAAGCTGCCATGTCAGACCCCAGAACAAGAGGAGGCTCTTAGCCCCCCATGTGACTGATGAACTGATGGCCCTCCACTAGAAGAGAACGATAGAAGGGAAAGGGGGTAGAGGGTGGGAGAGTGGAACCAGGAGGGAAGGAGAGAGGGGGCTGTGATAGAGATGTAACTTGAACTAATAAATAAAGGTAAAAAAAAAGAAAATGGTTTTCACCAGGTTCATCTGTGGGAAAACCTGTGGGACATTTCTTGATTGATGGTTGATGTTGGGGTATCCAGCTCACTGGGGAAAACACTGCTGGGCAAATCTTGAGGAGACAGCCAGTAAGCAGCAATCCTCTGTGGCCTCTGTACAGTTTTTGCCTCCAGGTTCCTACCTTGATTTCCCCAGGTGATGAACTACAAACTGTAAGATGAAATAAACCCTTTTCTCCCAAAAGTGCTTTTGGTCATGGTGTTCACCACAGCAACAGAAACCCTAAGACACGCGGTAATTTTGGAGAGCTTAGATCACACTCATTTCTTAAATAAAGTTGAAAGCAAATGCCCAACACTAAATAACATAATCTAGTACAGAACACCATAATCATTTAATTTCTATTTTTCTATTGAATAGACCATGCTCACATCACTTCTCTTCTGGTTTCTTCATTTCCAGAAATTTGCCAAAAATACATCTAACATTTTTAGTGACCTCCTGAATTATTGTATTTTCTCATGTGAAACAATTTATCAAATGCCTAAAATGAACACATACATGTGCTTGTTAAGAAAAAAAAATAAAGTATAGAAGAATCAGTTGAAGTTCCTTTTCCTATGGATTTTCATAGATGAAATGTTGAAGATTTTACAAAATAGAATTCTGCATGTAGGAAATAGTTTTCTTCTTTCTATGAGAAATTCCAATAAAAGTAAATGGGTTCTGATGAAAACAGTGTCAAAATGCACTCGTTTTGAAAATGATCCAGTAGCAGAAATCCTTTGGGGATGAGCTGGTAGGTTCATGAAAGCCTATTTCCATCTAAACATTTAAAGAAAAGTTGGGAAATAATACTGTATTTTGCCAAATCATTTGAAAATGCTGTGCATGAATAAACTGTATTAACAACATTTCTACCACTTCCTCTTTCCCTCCAACTTCTCTTGTTTTCCTCTACCACTCCTTGAATTCATGATTTTTTACATACTTATTTTTAGTTTTGATAGATAGATAGATAGATAGATAGATAGACAGATAGATAGATAGACAGGTGATGCATTCATATATACATACATACATATATTCATACATGGATACATACATATGTACATAGGCAGACAGTAGATATATGTATCTATACATATATTTGATATATATATATATGAATAATACATATATAATAAATAGATGCATAGATGATAGATGGCTGTTAGGTAGCACAGCACCCACTTTCCTCAGTGATGGTCTGTGATCTGGAAGTGTAAGCTGAAATAAATCTTTTCCTCCCCAAGTTGTTTTGATCATGGTGTTTCACCACAGCAATAGTAACCTTAACTAAGAGAGGTTTTATTCTGGAGATAACTAGTTCTTCCTCTGTCACTATTGGCTGCATTGAGTTGTTTATATGTGGGTGGGTCCTTATGAAAGTTTCATCCATCCATGTTGGCAAATTGACTGGTGTGGCCTTTGCAACCCTTGTGCAGGCAACCATGGGCATGGTGGTGCATGCCTTTAATCCCAGCTCTTGGGAGCCAGAGTCAGGTAGATGTTTGTAAGTTCAAGGCCAGCATGGTCTATGTAAAGAGACACTGTCTCACAAAAAAAGTGGCTGTAGACATGACTCAGTGGTTACAAGCACTTGTCACTCTTGCAGAAGACCAAATTTGGTGTACAACACTCACAAGGTGGGGCACCACCATCCTTACACTCTTCTTAATTCCATGGGCACCTTGTATCTACATGGTGTACATGTATACATGCAAACAAAACCCATACACATGAAGTAAATAAATCTAAAAAATAGTTGAAAGAAAGGGTAGATTGAAAGCAGGGTTAAGGAGACAGCTCAGTGGGTAACATACTTGAAGCGCAAATATGGAGGTCTGAGTTTGAATCCACAGCACCCATTATGTGCCAAGTGGGCATGACAACCTCCCTGCACATCTGTCCATATGTACATGAATTCACATGTGAACAAACATAAATATACACTCAAACCACACATACATACACATTTAAAAATAGAAAAAGGCAAAAGGAAAAATCAATATGTAGTCTTTGAGTTGCTTTGTTTTATTTACTTTACCTATCTCCCTGCTATTGTTATTTTGTTCAATGGTCAAGCTTTCATAATGCCTTCTAAATATTGATATCTGCTCCTCTGGACCAAGGTTGTGCTCAACTTTTGGCAGAGAAACTTGTTTTTGTGGTGAGGTGAACACTATGACACTAGGGTTTTTCACTAGGTTCTGGACCTGAACTAAGGTCCCCATACTTTCAAGACTCACACATCATCACAGGACCATCTTCTCAGCCCCATGGTTGCATCACTGATATTTGTTCTGTAGCATAAAACAGCAGGGTAGAAAATGGGAATTTCATGCAAGTGTCTCTAGAGTCCTTCCCTATTCTGATCAATCTATTACTTACCTATATCTGTCTCTCCATCATCTATCATTTATCTAATTTATCCATCTATCTACCTAAAAATCCATCAATCCATTCACCCACTTATCCATATATCCAGTGTCTATCTCCCATCTATCTGTAACCTATATATGTGTCTTTATCATCTGTCATCTTTCTATTATCCATCATCCTATAATCTATCATGTATCTATCTATATGTCATTTATCTGTATATCATCTCTTTAACATCATTGTCATCTACTTATCATCTATATACCTATAGCCTATCATTTATACATATATTGTCTCTCATCTCTCTGTATGTCATCTATCTACCAATAATCTCTCCATGAACTATACATCTATCATCTATATTTATCAATCCTCAGCATAACTTTCTATTATATATAATTTATAATCTCTCTGTAATCTATCTGTCGAACTATCATTTGATCACCCATTATATATGTATGTCTATGTATCTATACAGTTTGAAAGAGAAGACTTCCATAGCGTTGTAGATTTGAGTGCTTAGTCATCAAGAGAGTTGTACTATTTGAAAGGATTAGTAGATGTGGCCTTGTTGGAGAAAATGTCACTGAGGATGGGCTTTGAGGTTTCTAAAGTCCAAGCCAGGTCCAGTGGTTTCTCTTCCTGCTGCCTGTATATTCAGATGTAAAACTCTCAACTTCCTCAATACCATGTCTGCCTGTGTGCTGCCATGTTTCTCACAATGCTGATAATGGATTAAACACCTGAAACTGTAAGTGAGCCCCAGTAAAATGCTTTCTTTTACAAGAACCACTGTGGTCATGGTGTCTACTCACAGCAATAGAACACTGAGTAAGACAGTTATCTTAGTTAGGGATTCTACTGCTGTGAGGAAACACCATAACCAAAAAAAAAAAAAATTGGGGAGGAAGTGATTTATAGGCTTACACTTCCACAGTATTGTTCGTTATTAAAGGAAGTCAGGGTAGAAACTCAAACAGGGTAGGATCTTGGAAGCAAGAGCTGATGCAAAAGCCATGGAGTGATGCCACATACTGACTTGCTACTCATGGCTTGCTCAACTTGCTTTCTTATAAACCCCAAGATCATCATTTCAAGGATAGTACCACTCAAAATTGGCTGTGCCCTTTCCCATCAATTTCTAATTTTAAAAATGCCTTACAAGGTTTCCTACACCCCAGTCTTATCAAGGCACTTTCTTGATAAAGGTCCCTTCCTCTCAGATGACTACAGCTTGTGTCAAGTTGACATAAAACTATCCAACACAGACAGTATGTATGTATGTATGTATGTATGTATGTATGTATGTATGTATGTATGTATGTATCACATATCTATCATCCATCAATTCATCATCTATGTATCCATCATATATCTATCCATCATCTATTACATATCTGTCCATCATCTATCTCTATATAGATGTATGTATCTATCACATATCTATCCAACATCTATTACTACATCATTTATATATCCATCATCTATCTGTGTCATTTATGCATCCATTCATTAACTAATTATCTATATATCCAACAAAAAATTTTTGTGAGCCAGGCAGTGGTGGCAAACACTTTTTTATGTTAAATTATTACTTCAGCTTACATCTCCATCATAGTGCCCTCCTTCCACCCCTCCCAGTCCTGCCCTTCCACCCTCTACACCCTATCCCTTCCATCCCACTCCTCTGGAGTGGAGTGTCCCTATATGTCAGTCACTCACCCTAGTTCAGCAGTCATATGAGGGGCAAGAGCCACCTCATACACTGCAGGCCTACAAAGCAGCACCACTATGGCAAAGTGTCTCATTGAAAGGTAACAAAGTCTATGTTCCTGTTCTCTTTGATACATTGGTTGTAGTATAGTTATCCTGTACTATATAGCTAAAATCCGATTATAAGTGAATAGATGTCATGTGCATCCATCTGAGTCTGTGTTAGCTCACTCAGGATGAGCTTCTCTAGTTCCATCCATTTGGCTGCAAATTGCATGATTTCGTTGTTTCTGATGGCTGAGTAGTATTCCATTGCGTAAATATACCACAGTTTTTTTATCCATTCCTCAGTTGAGGGACATCTGGGTTGTTTCCAGTTTCTAGCTATTTTACAAATAAGGCTGCTATGAACATAGATAAGGAAACGTCCTTGTGGTTTGGTGAGGAATCATTTGGATGTATACCCAGAATTGGTATTGCTGGATCTTGAGGTAGGGCTATTCCAAGTTCTCTAAGACATTGCCAGGCTGATTTCCATAGTGCTTGTACAAGCTTTCACTCCCACCAGCAATGGAGGAGTGTTCCCCTTTCTCCACAACCTTGCCAACATGTGCTGTAATTTGAGCTTTTGATCTTAGTCATTCTGACAGGTGTGAGATGGAATCTCAGAGTCGTCTTGAGTTGCATTTCTCTGATGATAAAGGTTGCCGAGCATTTCTTCAAGTGTCTCTCATCCATTAGGGATTCCTCCTTTGTGAATTGTCTGTTTAGCACTGTCCCCTATTTTTTGATTGGATTATTTGATTTCTTGGCATTCAATTTCTTCAGTTCTTTGTAAATTATGGATATTAACCCTCTGTCAAATGTGGGGTTGGTGAAAAACTTTTCCCAATCTGTAGTTTGCTGTTTTGTTCAATGACAGTGTCTTTTGCTTACAGAAGCTTTTCAGTTTCATGAGGTCCCATTTATCGATTGTTGGTCTTAGAACCTGAGCTGCTGGTATTCTGTTCAGGAAGTTGTCAACTGTGCTGATGAATTTAAGGCTTTTCCCCACTTTCTCTTCTATTAGATTTAGTGTGAGAGGCTTTCTGTTCAGGTCTTTGATCCACATAGACTTAAGTTTTGTGTAAGGTGATAACTATGGGTCTAATTTCATTATTTTGCATGTTGACATCCGGTTACACAAGCACCATTTGTTGAAGATACTGTCCTTTTTCCATTTTATGGTTTTGGCTTCTTTGTCAAAAATTAAGAGACCTTAGGTGTGCAGGTTCATTTCTGGGTCCTCATTTTGATTCCATTGATCCACTGCTCTGTTTGTATACCAGTATCATTCTGTTTTTATTACTATTGCTCTGTAGTACAGCTTGAAATCTGAGATAGTGATACTTCCAGATACTTTTTTTATGGTACACGATTGATTTAGCTATTATGGGTCTTTTGTTATTCCACATGAAGTTGAGAATTGTTTTTTCCAGGTCTATAAAGAATTGTAGTGGCATTTTGATAGGAATTTCATTAAATCTGTATATTTCTTTTGGCAGGCCATTTTTATTATGTTGACCCTACCTATCCATGAGCATGGGAAATCTTTCCATCTTCTGATGTCCTCTTCAATTTCTTTCTTCAAGGACTTGAAGCTCTTGTCATACACATCTTTCACGTGCTTGGTTAGAGATACCCCCAGGTATTTTATATTGTTGGTGGCTATTGTGAAGGGTGTTGTTTCCCTAATATCTTTCTCAGACCATTTATTTTTTCTATAAAGAAGGGATTCTGATTTTTTTTAATTAATTTTGTATCCAGCCTTCTTGCTGAAGGTGTTGATCAGCTGTAAGAGTTCTCTGGTGGAATTTTTGGGGTCGCTTATGTAGACTATCATATCGTCTGCATATAGGGATAGTTTGACTTCTTCGTTTCCAACTTGTACCCACTTTATCTCCTTTAGTTGTCCTATTGCTCTAGCAAGAATTTCAAGTACTATGTTGAAGAGATATGGAGAGAGTGGGCAGCCTTGCCTTGTCCCTGAGTTTACAGGAAATGCTTTAAGTTTCTCTCCATTTAATTTGATGCTGGTTATTGGCTTGCTGTATATCACCTTTATTATTTCTAGGTATGGTTCTTTTATGCCCATTCTCTCCTGGACTTTTGGCCTGAAGGGGTGTTGGATTTTGTCAAATGCTTTTTCAGCAAGATAATCATGTGTTTTTTTTTCTTTCAGCTTGTATATGTAGTGAACTTTGTTGATGTATTTTGTGTGTTGAAACATCCCTGCATTCTTGGAATGAAACCTACTTGATCATGGTGTATGACACTTTTGATGTGTTCTTGGATTTGGTTTGCCAGTATTTTATCAAGTATTTTTGCATCTATGTTCTTGAGGGAGATTTGTCTGAAGTCCTCTTTCTTTGTTGGGTCTTTGTGTGGTTTAGGAATCAGGGTGACTGTGGCCTCAAAGATTGTGTTTGGCAGTGTTCCTTCTGATTCTATTTTGTGGAAGAGTTTGAAGACTATTGATATTACCTCTTCTTTGAAGATCTGGTAGAATTCTGTGCTAAAACCATCTGGCCCTGGGCTTTTTTTTTTTTTTTTTTTTTTTTTGGTTGGAGCTTTTTAATGACTGTTTCTATTTCCTTAGGGGTTATAGGAATGTTTAATCTGTTAACCTGTTCTTTAGTTAACTTTGATAGGTGTTATCTACCAAGAAAATTGTCCACTTCACTTAGGTTTTCAAATTTGGTAGAGTACAGATAAGTAGGACCTAGAGATTCTCTGGATTTCCTCAATGTCTGTTGTTATTTCTCCCTTTTCATTTCTGAATTTGTTGATTTGGGTTTTTCCCTCTGCCTTTTAGTTAATTTGGCTAAGGGTTTGTCTATTTTGTTGATTTTCTCAAAGAGCCAACTCTTGGTTTCTTTGATTCTTTGTATTGTTCTTTTTGTTTCTAAGTTGTTAATGTCAGCCTTAACTTTGATGATTTCCTGCCTTCTGCTCCTCTTGGGAGTTTTTGCTTCTTTTTTTTCTGCTGTTAATTTGCTAATATGAGCTGTCCCAATTTTCTTTTTGAAAGCACTTAGTGCTATGAACTTTCCTCATAGCACTGCTTTCATTTTTTCTCATAGGTTTGGGCATGCTGTGCCTTCATTGTCATTGGATTTTAAGAAGTCTTTGATTTTCTTCTTCATTTCTTCCCTGACCCAGTGTCATTCAGTAGAGAGTTGCTCAGTTTCCATGAATTTGTAGGCTTTCTATTATTTCTGTTGTTGTTGAAGTCCAGCTTTATTCCATGGTGGTCTGATAAGATACAAGGGGTTATTTTAATTTTCTTTTATCTGTTGAGACTTGCTTTGTGTCCAATTATATAGTCAATCTTGGAGGAGGTGTCATCTGGTGCTGAAAAGAAGGTGTAACCTTTTGTGTTTGGGCGAAACATTCTGTAGATATCTGCTAGGTCCATTTGTTTCATGACCTCTCTTAGGCTCATTATTTTTCTGTTTGGTTTCTGTCTCAATTATCTGTCCATTGTTGTGAGTGGGGTGTTGAAGTCTTCCACTACTAATGTGTGGGAATCAATGTGAATTTTAAGCTTTGTATTTGGGGCATAGATATTCAGTATTAAAATGTTGTCTTGATGAATTTTTCCTTTAACAAGTATATAGTGCCCTTCCCTATGTTTTTTGAATAACTTCAGTTGAAAGTCTATTTTATTTGATATTAGGATGGCTATTCCAGCTTGCTTCATTGTCCCATTTTCTTGGAAAACCTTTTCCCAGTCCTTTACTCTGAGGTAGCATCTATCTTTGATAGTGAGATGTGTTTTGTTGTTGTTTGAAGCAAAATGTTGGGTCTTGTCTAAGGATCCATTCTGTAAGCCTGTGTCTTTTTACTGGGGAGTTGAGTCCATTGATGTTTATGGATATTAATGACCAAAGGTTGCTATTTCCTGTTATTTTGATGTAGGTGGTGATTGTGTGTTTCTTTTGGTTTAGCTGCAGTAGAGTTTTTTTTGTTTTGTTTTGTTTTGTTTTGTTTTGTTTTGTTTTTTTGCTTCCTCTGTTTTCTTGGGTGTAGTTATCTTCTCTCGGTTGGAATTTTCCTTCTAGGATCTTCTGTAGGGCTGGACTTGTGGGTAGATACTGTTTAAATTTGATTTTGCCATGGAATATCTTGTTTTCACCATCTATGTTGATAGAGAGTTTTGCTGGATATAGTAGTCTGATCAGGCACTTATGTTCTCTTAGGACTTATAGGACGTCTGCCCAGGCCCTTCTAGCTTTTAAAGTTTCTGAGGAGAAGTCTGGTATAATTCTGATGGGTCTGCCATTGTATGTTACTTGACCTTTTTCTCTTACAGCTTTTAATATTCTTTCTTTTTTCTGTACATTTGGAGTTTCAATTATTATGTGGAAACAAGAATTTCTTTTCTGGTCTATTCTGTTTGGTGTTCTGTATACCTCTTGGAATTTTATTGGCATTTCTTTCTTTAGGTTTGGGAATTTTCTTCTATGATTTTGTTGAAGATGTTTCCTGGACCTTGGAGTCAGGAGTCTTCTCTTTCCCCTGTGCCAATAATTCTTAGATTCCATCTTTTCATTGAGTTCTTGATTTCTTGGATGTTGTGGGTGAGAACTTTTTTAGATTTCTCATTTTCTTTGGTTTGTGTACTGATTTCTTCAATCGAATCTTCCGCACCTGAGATTCTGACTTCCACCTCTTCTATTCTATATTTTATACTCATGTCTGTAGTTCCTGTTCTCTTCCCTTGATTCTCACCTCCATGATTATCTCTGCTTGTGTTTTCTTTATTGCTTCCACTTCTAATTTCAAGTTGTGAATAATTTTATTCATTTTAGACCTTTCTTGCTCCAATTTGCTTGTCTTTGCCGGCAAATCTTTTAAATCTTTTAAGTCTTTCATTGCCTTCTGTCTTTACCATTCATGTTGAGCCGCTTTGGCTCATAGATCTCTAATGGTATTCTCCATTGTTTTTGTTTGCAAAATTGAGGATTCTCTAAATTCTTTCAGAGATTTAATTTCTTATTGTGGGGACTCTATCACTTTCCAAGGTATAGATTTTTCATCATTTTCATGTGTTTCAGCTGTGGTGGGATGGTCAGGGCTTGCTGTACTAGCATAGCTGCATTTTGTTGGAGTCATATTTCCCTGACTTCTGTCAGATCTATTCTTTCGCTGACCTTTAGCCATCTGGTTGTTCTTAGCTGTTTGTTCCTGGTGCCTTCCATGTTTGGTGCCAAGAAGGGTGCTTTGGTGTAGAGGCTGTATAGTTTGGTGATCTGTAGCTCTCCACAGGGTGGATGGGGCCTTGTGTGGAGGTTTGTTCTCACTGTGTCTCCCAGAGCTCACCCCTTCCTGTTGTGTCCCACTTGAGAACTCAGATCAGAGGTTGTGGTGGGATGTGTTATTCCTGCCTGCAGGTTCCTGATATCTAACTCATCTCTGTAGTGATGATGGTACAGTTTGTCAGGCCCCAGACTGTTGGCTGGAGCTGCAGCTCCCCTGCATCTTATGTATTGGGACCGTGATTGTGGTCCTCCCAAACTGCTCTCAGGGGGTTCTCAGGTTCAACGTGTGTCTTATAGCCAGAAGCACTGTGATCTGGTACAGCGACATCACCAAGGCAATATGCAACGGACTGGGTTGTTTCACTGCTCCCAATTCAGAGTTTTCTGTGTTGTAGCCTGGGTATTCAACTGAGGGAAAGGCAGGTGCAGTCAGGGAGATCTGATGTGGAATTCACACCCTGTCCAAAGTATTAGGATTCGGGGATGCTCAGCTGCCTTTACCCAGCCAGAATCACTGTGCTCCAGTGTAGCTTGCCTGCACCAACGTGACTTCTGGCAGTTTCTCTGTAGCAAGGGTATCCAGACTGTGGTTGTGGTCCTTCCATGCTCTTCTCTGGGGGATTTCATGATCAACTTGTGCCTCTCTGTCAGAAGTTCTTTGGGCCAGTGCAGTCCACCTGTCCAGGCCACACTAGTTCAGAACTGCTTTACTACTCCAGACTGATATCTAGATGCTGTAAACTGAGGTAGTAGACTGAGACCCCTCCCAAAGTGGGTGTGGGCAGTAAGTTCACAATGCGTCTCCAGTACTTGCACTGGGGGGACATGGTGGAGATCTCTCTGTCAGAAGTTCTGTGGTTGGGTGCCGCCTGCCCCCTCAGGTAGCACACCTCAGTCCAGGACTGTTTACCTGCTCTGGGCAGAGATCTAAATGTACTAGCCTGAAGCTGTAGGCTGAGTACCCTGCTGAAGTGAGCATGAGCAGAGAGTTCTAGTATGGAATACACTCGGTGACTCTCGGCGCCTTTTCCCTTCCTGGATTGCAGTGCTCCAGAGCAGCCTGCCTGAGTAGGCAGGGGCTTCCACCAGACCCCCTGTAGGTACGGTGTCAGGGCTGTGGCTATGGTCCTCCCAATCAACTCTCAGAAGAATCTTAGAGCCAGTCTGTACCTCTCAGTTTGAAACTCTGTGAACCAGTGCTGTCACTGTTCTGTGCCCTGCTGCAGAGTGGAGAGCCCAGCCTAGCAGTCAGACAGAAGGGGTAGAGAAGGGAGATCCAATATGTAGATCATTCACTGAGTCCCTGCTTGTATTGCAGTGTTCCAAAGCCACCTGCCTGGGTTGGCAGGGGCTTCCACCAGACCCCCTGTAATTGGGCAGGGGTGGGGGTTGGCAGGGAGCTCCAATTTGTATTCTATACCCTGCCCACAGTGTGCTTGGGCTCAGGGAAGCTGGGCCCAGCCAGCTGGATCCCAATTTTAATGGTCAGCCAGATGCCACCATACTGAATATCATAGGGAGAGTCCCTCAGTCTTACCATGTAGCAGCTCTACTGGTATGCTCCTGGGTATCCAAGCCTAGCCCCTGCAGAGACGCTGTGGACTCAGGAGGTTCTCTGTTTGGAGGTTGAAACTGCTAGCTGGCGTCCTGAAAGGATCCAATATGCCGTCTCTTCCACTGTGGCCTGGAGGGAGTGCAGTCTCCCGGTGGGAAGTCCTCCATGTCCATGTCTGGTGACTCTGATCCTCCAGTGTCTATATTTCCAGTACTGAGTTCTTTGCTGTCCCTTGCTTTGCTGGGCAAGCCCAGATAGGCTTACGCCTCACAAACTGCTGTTAAGCAGAAGTATATCTCTGCTGTTTTCCAAATGGTCTTCCTGAGGATCAAAATGTGTCCTACTTGATCGCTGCCATCTTTCCCCTCAGTTCTTTAGATCTTTAATCTGAAGGCCAGTGCTACATAAACCTGTGATAAAATATATGTTAGGGTGTTTATCCTGTCAGTCTTTCTATTGCCAGTTGCTTTATTAAGATCATATAGACCACATCCTTTCCTGACTGTGTCCCTGGTTTTTTTAATCTTCTTGCTGTTTTTTATTTTGTGAATTTCACATCACGTACCTTGTTCCCACTTAACTCCCACCACTTCTCAGACCTGCCCTCTACCTTTGCAAACTGACCCAATAGAAAAAAAAATCTCATTGTGTCCCACAATATTCCTTTAAAAAAAAAAACTGATGTGTTCTTTATTCTATTTGTTTCCCTTTTCATTAATTTGTTTATTTTACATTCCATTCGCAACCCTCCTCCCTCCTCTCCTCCCACTCCCACCCTCCCAACCTCTTCCCCCAAATACCCCCTGCCTGCCCAGTATCAACCCACTCTGGCACATCAAATTTCATCAGGACTAAGTGCCTCCTCTTCCACTGAGGCAAGACAAAGGAGCTCTGCTAGGAAAATGGGGTCCAGAGGGAAGCAACAGAGGCCAAGTCAGAGATAGGCTCTGCTCCAATTTTAAGGGATCCACTTGAGGACCAAGCAGCTCATCACCTTCATATGTGTAGTGGGTTTAGTACAAGTCCATGAAAGTTCTTTTGTTGGTTGCTCAGTCTCTATCATCCCCAAACTGTCTGAGTTAACTGGCTATGTAAGTCTTCTTGTGCTGTCCTTAACTCTTCCACCTCCCTCAAACCTTCCCCTAACTCTTCCACAAGACTCCCTGTGTTTTTTCTACTTTTTGGCTGTGGGTTTCTGCATCTGTTTCCATTATCTACTGGATAAATCCTTTCAGATGGCAGTTATGTTATGGTCAATATTCCCTTTTGTCTACACATTTTTTGCTTGCAAATGTTCATTATGATTACTCCTTTGTCTGGTTACAACCTTCTGGCCTCTACTACTTTGTCAATACTGAAATCTCATTGGGACTCCTCTCAAATATCATGTTCTGGCCCTGTGTCATGGAGATCCTGTAGTTTTGGGTCTGTAGAACTGGTCTCTTCATGCACTCCAGTAGTTCATCCATGGAGTAGATGTTGGGGTAAACCAACTCAAAGCCCTGGTTCTGGCCCCATAACTCCCACATCCAGGGTCAGCTCTACTGTTCTGCCCAGGTAAGGTGCAGGGCCTGCTCTCCCAAGTGCTACAGCAGGTAAGGGGCTGTTCCAGCTCTCCTTCTCTCACAACCCCATCAGGGCCAACTCTGCCTCCTGCAACCTGTAGTGGGGGTAAAAGTGTGTGGAGGGAAATCTCTCCCTTGCCAATACCACTGCAAAGCAGACGAAAGGTAGGCTGGTTCTTCCACACTCATACCCTCAAGGCCTGTTCACCCACAGCTTCCATATCCAGGAGCAGCTATACTGTGCTGCCCAGGTGAGGTGAAGAGCCTGCTCTCTCAAGTGCTGCAGCATGTGAGAGGTAGGAAATTTTTTTCTGTTCTTGTGACCCATGGGGCCAGATCTCTTGTCTACCACTGGTGGTGAGCGAAAAAAATGGAGGGGAGGGAATTTCTCCTTTGTCAGCACCACTGCAAAGCAGACAAAAGTCAGGGCTGACTCTTCCACACTCACACTCTCAGGGCCCCCTCAACCACAGCCCCCACATGCAGGGCCAGGTGTACTGTGCTGCCCAGGCAAGGTGCAGGACCTGCTTTCCTGAGTGCTACAACATGTGAGGGGTAGGGACAGCTCTCCTGCTCTTGTGACTCCATGGGGCCAGGTCTCTTGTCCACCACTGGTGGTGAGGGCAAAGGGAGGGAAGGGAATCTCTCCCTTCCCAGCACCACTACAAAGCAGACAAGGGGCAGATCTGGCTCTCCCACAAGCCCCACACCCAGGGCCAGGCAGGTTTCTTCTAGTCTCTGGCTTGCTTCCTGGGAGCCCACCTGGTGCTTGCCTGGTACTGGATTGGTGGTTGTAACAGGGTAGTTCCCTATATGGGCCCCCTGGTGCCCAACTGGTGATGGTCTCAGGCTTACTGTTTTGAGGGAATATTAGGCTACTATGCATTCAGATAATCATAGGTCATAACACTGAATGTAGGCATAGCCTCTCTCCTCTTCCCCATCTACTAGTGCACATTTGACATAGCAGCCACATCTGCAATGCCTCTAGGGGCAGTGTTTTGGGGGGTTTGAGACAGGGTTTCCTCTGTGAAGTAGTCCTGGCTGTTCTGGAATTGCCCAGTTCAAAAAAAAATCTTTGTGTAGTTTTGGCTATCCTGGAACTTGCTCTGTAGATCAGGCTGACCTTGAACTCACAGAGATCTGCCTGCCTCTGCCTCCCAAGCACTCAGAATAAAGGCATGCACCACCATTGTCTGGTTGAAAATATTTTCATTAAATTAAATTAAAAGGTTATGAAGTCAAGGTATTAACTACCACTAAATATGTGATCCCTGATTTACTTTGAAAAAATTCTTTTCTGTTTTTTACATGTTATAGAACTATTTGGCTAACTAGCTCTCCATCTATGATACTA
The DNA here is from genome assembly GCA_907164525.1 of Lophiomys imhausi. Classification (NCBI taxonomy): domain Eukaryota; kingdom Metazoa; phylum Chordata; class Mammalia; order Rodentia; family Muridae; genus Lophiomys; species Lophiomys imhausi. Next base: position 28,387 of record CAJQZJ010033313.1, on the reverse strand, counting down.
TATGCCTTTCAGGAGTGTGTCCTCTTTAGATATGCTGCCCAAACACCACCATAGGATTAGTCATTGCCTCTCTTATACTTTAGACTTCAACAAAGTCAAAACTAATGTAACTTTCATTTCTCATTTTATTTGTTCATTGACTAATCTGTCAATATGGCTCATTTTTCCCATATGTTGATTTCTACATAAAACCAGTCTTTGACTTTGCTGATTTTCTCCCTACTGCTTTATTTCTGCTTAATTTTATTATACTATGACTTGTGCAACTTCCTTTAATATAAGACTTAATTTGGTACTATTGAAATGAGTGTTTGGGTTGCTAATCACACAATATTCCAGTCCTGACATGTAGATATTGACAACTATACATTGTCCATTTCCTACCATGGGTTCCATATAAAATGTGCAAAATCTTACAAATTTGGGAATGTTTCATTTTCTTGGAAGCATTGACAAATAATATTATTCTTTTCTTCTTTGACAGTGGATTATGTCTGACCATGCTGTTAAATTTACACATATTTTCAAATTTCCAAATATCTTTTATTCATGACTTCTAATTTAGTCTTTATGCTGATATTTGTCAACTTGATACAAATTTGTGCATACCTACAAAGGTGGAATCTGAATGGGGAAATGTCTTCATCAGATGGCCACTACAGGACATTTTCTTGATTGATGGTTGATATGGGATGGCCCAGATCACTGTAGGTCTTGTCATCCTGGGCTTGTGGTCCTGGGGTCTATAAGAAAGCAGCCTGAGAAAGCCATGGGGAGCAAGCCAATAAGAAGTGCCCCTCCATGGCCTCTGCATCAATTCCTGCCTCCAGGATCCTATCATCAGTTCCTGCCCTGACTCCCCTCAGTGATGGATTATGACCTGGAAGTGTAAGACAAATGAACTCTAAGTTATAATTGTGTACTACATCTGACCCAAGCTCTTTGCTTCCTGATTCACCAAGTCATCAGGAATAAAATGCTTCAGTGTCTTCCCAGCACACACAAACACACACACACAGTTTTCTTTTTTTTTAAGTTTTTTTTTAGTTTTTTGTTTATTTATTATGTATACAGTATTTGCTCTACATATATGCCCGGGCAGATCTCAATGTAGATGGCTGTGAGCCACCATGTGGCTGCTGGGAATTGAACTCAGGACCTTGGGAAGAACAGCCAGTGCTCTTAACCTCTGAGCCACCTCTCCAGCCCAGTTTTCTTTTTATAGGTATGAAAAAATCCACTGACTAAAACCTAGCTTAGAACAGGGAAGGGTTAACTCATCTTAAACAAGTCACTGTCCATCTTTGAGAGAAGTTAGGACAGAAACTTGAATCAAAAAACCATGGATTCCATATGCTGGCTTGTTCTTCACTCATGCTTTACCAGCCCACAAAGCCTGCCTAGGAAATGGTGCAGCCCACAGTAGGATGAACCCTCTGTTGGGGATTCTTCTGGGTGGTAGTGGCATATACCTTTGATCCCAGCACAAAAGAGACAGAGACAGGTGGATCTCTGTGAATTCTAGACCAGCCTGGTCTACATAATGGAGTCAGGGTGGGACTCCTTGCTGATAAAATAAAGCTACTTACAAACAACAGTGTAGGATTCAAAATGAGGCATTTTTCCTTAAAGTTACTATGTAACTTTTTTCTTAAAAGTTGTGAGATGGAATCTCAGAGTTGTCTTGAGTTGCATTTCACTGATGAATAAGTATATTGAGCATTTCTTTATGTGTTTCTCGCCCATTAGATAGTCCTCTTTTGTGAATTCTCGCTTTAGGACTGTATCCCATGTTTTTCATCGCATTGTTTGGTTTGTTGGTGTTTAATTTCTTGAGTTCTTTATAAATTTTGGATATTGGCCCTATGTTGGATGCAAGGTTGGTGAAGATCTTTTCCCAATCTCTAGATTGCCATTTTGTTCTAATGACAGTGTCCTTTGCCTTACAGAAGCTTTTCAGTTTCATGAGGTCCCAATTGTTGATTGTTGGTCTTAGAGCCTGAGCTATTGGTGTTCTGTTCAGGAAGTTGTCACCTGTGCCAATGAGTTCCAGGTTTTTCCTCACTTTCTCTACTAATAGATTTAGTGTGTCAGTTTTATGTTGAGGTCTTTGATCCACTTGGACATAGGTTTTGTGCAAAGTGATGAATATGGGTCTATTTGCATCCTTCTACATGTTAACATCCAGTTAGACCAGCACCATTCTTTGAATATGCTTTCCTTTTTCCATTGTACAGTTTTGGCTTCTTTGTCAAAAATTAAGTGACCAATGGTGTGTATGTTTATTTCTGGGTCTTCCATTTGATGCCATTGAACAACCAGTCTGTTTTTATGCCATTACCATTCAGTTTTTATTACTATTGCTCTGTGGTACAACTTGAGATCAGGGATGGTGTTTGATACCACTGGATGTCCTTTTATTTTACAGGCTTGATTTAGCTATTCTGGATTTTTTGTTTTTCCATATGAAGTTGAGAATTGTTCTTTCAAGGTCAGCAAAGAATTGTGTTGGTATTTTGATAGGATTGCATTGAATCTATGTGTTGATTTTGGTGGGATAGCCATTTTTTATTATGCTTATCCTACCTATCCATGAGCATGGGAGATCTTTCCAGCTTCTGATATCCTCTTCAATTTCTTTCTTCAGGGACTTGAAGTTCTGGGCATACAGGTCTTTCACTTGTTTAGTTAGAGTTATCTCCAAGTATTTTATATTATTTGTGGCTATTGTAAATGGTGTTGTTTCCCTGATTTCTTTCTGGACCCATTTATCTTTTGTGTAAAGAAAGGCTACTGATTTTTTTAATTGATTTTGTGTCCAGTCACATTGCTGAAAGTGTTTATCAGTTGTAGGAGTTCTCTTGTGGAATTTTTGGGGTCACTTATATATACCATCATATCATATGTAAGTAGGGATACTTTGACTTCTTCCTTTCTAATTTGTATCCCCTTGATGTCCTTTAGTTATTTATTTTACTGCTCTGGCTAGAACTTCTATTGCTATGTTGAAGAGATATGGAGAGAGTGAACAGCCTTGCCTTGTCCCTGATTTTAGGGGAAATGCTTAAATTTCTCTCCATTTAATTTAATGTTGGCTACCCTACCAGCTTGTTGTATATTGCCCTTATTACATTTAAGTATGGGCCTTGTACATCTGATCTCTCTAAGACTTTTAGCATGAAGGGGTGTTAGATTTTCTTAAATGCTTTTTTGGCATCTAGTGAGATGATCATGTGGTTTTTTTTCTTTCAAGTTGTTTATATGGTGGTTTGTATTGATGGATTTTCATATGTTGAACTATCCCTGCAGATGAAACCTACTTGATCATGGTGCATGATACTTTTAATCTGCTCTTGGATTCGATTTGTAAGTGTTTTATTGAGTATTTTTGCATCTAAGTTCATAAGAGAAATTGGTCTGAAATTCTGCCTTTGTTGGGTCTTTGTGTGATTTAGTCATCAAGTTGACTGGGGCTTCATAGAATGAGTTTCCCAGTGTTTTATTGAGTATTTTTGCATCTAAGTTCATAAGAGAAATTGGTCTGAAATTCTGCCTTTGTTGGGTCTTTGTGTGATTTAGGCATCAAGTTGACTGGGGCTTCATAGAATGAGTTTCCCAGTGTTCTTTCTGTTTTTATTTGGTTGGAGAATTTGAGGAGTGTTGGTATTAGCTCTTCTTTGAAGGTCTGGTAGAATTCTATGCTGAAACCCTCTGGCCCTGGACTTTTTTTGGTTGGGAAACTTTTGATTGTTTGGTTGGGTTTTTTTGAGACAGGGTTTCTCTGTGTAACAGTCCTGGTTGTCCTGTACTCTCTTTGTAGACCAGGCTGGCCTCGAACTCACAGAGATCCACCTGCCTCTGCCTCTGGGTTTAAAGGCATGTGCCACCATGCCTGGCTGGTTGGGAAACTTTTAATGACTGCTTCTACCTCTTTAGGTATTATAGGACTGTTTAATTTGTTTTCTTGTTCTTGATTTAATCCTGATACATGGAATCTATCAAGAAAATTGCCCATTTCACTTAGGTTTTCCAACTTAGTAGAGTACAGGTTTTTGAAGTAAGACCTAATTATTCTTTGGATTTCCTCAATGTCTATTGTTATTTCCCCCCTTTCATTTCTGATTTTGTTGATTTGGATATTTTCCCTCTACCTTTTAGTTAGTTTGGCTAACAGTTTGTTTATTTCGTTGATCTTCTCAAAGAACCAACTCTTGTGTTTGTCGATTCTTTATATTGTTCTTTTTGTTTCCAAGTTACTGATTTCAACCCTGAGTTTGATGATTTCCGGACATCTACTCCTCTTGGGAGTGTTTGCTTCTTTTTTTTTCTAGAGCTTTCAGTTTTGCTGTTAGGTTGCTAATATGAGCAGTCACCATTTTCCTTTTGAAAGCACTTAGTGCTATGAACTTTTTTCTTAGTACCACTTTCATTGTGTCCCATAAGTCTGGGTATGTTGTGCCTTTGTTTTCTTTGAATTTTAGGAATCTTTGATTTCCTTCTTTATTTGTTCACTAACTTATTGGTCATTGAGTAGAGAGTTGTCCAATTTCCATGAATGTGTTGGATTTTTGTTATTTCTGTTGTTGTTGAAGTCCAGCTTTAATCCATGGCGGTCTGATAAGATACAAAGTGTTATTTCAATTTTCTTGTATCTGTTGAGGGTTGATTTGTGACTGACTATGTGGTCAATTCTGGAGAAGGTTCCATGAGGTGCTGAGAAGAAGGTATATTCTTTTGTGTTTGGGTGAAACATTCTATAGATATCTGTTAGGTCCATTTGGTTCATGACCTCTGTTAGTTTCATTATTTATCTGTTTGGTTTCTGTCTCAATGACATGTCCATTGGTGTGTGTGGGATATTGAAGTCTCCCACTGTTAATGTGTGAGAACCAATGTGTGGTTTAAGCTTTTGTAATGTTTCTTTTACAAACGTGGCTGCCCTTGCATTGGGGTCATAGATATTCAGTATTGAGATGTCATCATGTTGAATTTTTCCTTTGATGAGCATGTAGTGTCCTTCCCTATCTTTTTTGATTAATTTCAGTTTAAAGTCTATTTTATTTGACATTAGGATGGCTACTCTGGCTTGTTTCGTTGGACCATTTCCTTGGAAAACCCTTTTCCAACCCTTTATTCTGAGGTAAAGTCTATCTTTGCTGGTTAGGTTCATTTCTTGTATGCAGAAAAATGACGGGTCTTGTTTACAGATCTACTGTAAGCCTGTGTCTTTTTATTGGGGAGTTAAATCCATTGATGTTGAGAAATCTTAATGACCATAGATTGTTACTTCCTGTTATTTTGATGTAGGTGGTGGTAGTGCATTTGTGTGTTTCTTTTAGTTTAGCTGCAGTGGAGTTTTTTGTTTCCCGTGTTTTCTTGGCTGTAGCTACCTTCTCTCAGTTGGAATTTTCCTTCTAGGATCTTCTGTAGAGCTGGATTTGTGGACAGATATTGTTTAAATTTGGTTTTGTCGTGGAATATCTTGTTTTCTCCATCTGTGGTGATTGAAAGTTTTGCTGGGTATAGTAGTCTGGGCTGGCACCTGTGGTCTGTTAGGGCTTGTAGGACATCTGATCAGGCCCTTCTGGCTTTTAAAGTTTCTGAGGAAAAGTCAGGTGTGATTCTGATGGGTCTACCATTATATGTTACTTGACCTTTTTTCTCTTACACCTTTTAATATTCTTTCTTTGTTCTGTATATTTGGAGTTTTAATTATTATGTGACAGGAGAAATTTCTTTTCTGGTCCAATCTATTTGATATTTTGTATGCCTCTTGGACTTTTACAAGCATCTCTTTCTTTAGATTTGGAAATTTTTCTTCTATGATTTTGTTGAAAATGTTTCCTGGAGTTTGGGCATCTTCTCTTTCTTCTTTTCCTATTATTCTTGGGTTCTATCTTTTCATTAAGCTCTTAATTTCTTGGATGTTTTGGGTGAGGAATTTTTTAGTTTTGTCATTTTCTTTGGCTGATGAAACGATATCTTCTATTGAATCTTTCATGCCTAAGATCATATCTTCCATCTCTTATATCTTGCTGGTGATGGCTTGTGTTTGTAGTTCCAGTTATTCTTCCTAGGTTTTCCACCTCCCAGATGGTCCCTGCTTGTGTTTTCTTTATTGTTGCCATTTCGATTTTCAGGTCTTGTACCGATTTATTCATTTCCTTCTCCAGCTTCATTGGCTTTGCCTGTGTTTCTTTAATGAGTTTGTCACTTTCTTTCTCCCATTTGATTGAGTTGTCCTGGATGTCTTTAATGGATTTCTCCATTACTTTCATCTGTTGTGTTGTGATCCCCTTAAATTCTTTTTTTTTCAACATTTATTTAATTCTTCAAGTTACATCTTAATCACAGTCCCCTCCTTCTTTCCCTCCCAGATCCCACCCTCCTACCATCTTCCCTCTCACCCTCCTATCTGCTCTTTTTAAATTTAAGGTGTGTCTTTTCCCCAACAGCTCCCCCTTTTAGTCCAATAAAAGGCTCTTTTTCTTATAACAATAAATATAATACAAAAAAGAATAATTAATTAGTCCATGATTATGACAATTATAAGGTATAACAAACATTCCCAATGTCCAGTCCATATGTATTTGGCAACTTATAGTAATATTCTATTATCTATCTATCTCAATGAGTTTAAAGTTCTATACCTAACTCAGTTTCCATACTAACTTGCATTACCAACTTATAAACATCTTCTTAGACCTAGAACATCCTTTTGATTCCTAAACAACTTAAAATTTAACTGTGAGACTGTAACTATCTAGTCTTCAACCACATCAGAGACCTTAGAAGGATAAATATATCTGAATAAACAGGAAGTGCAGAGTCAGCAGCTTCCAAAACTAAGAAATGACAGACACTGATTGCCTGGACAGTCCCTCTCCTTAAATTCCTTAAGAGATTTATTTTCTTCTTTTAAGGCCTCAATCATTTTCATAAGTATAGATTTGTCATCATTTTCTTGTTTTTCTGCTGTGTTAGTATGGTCAGGGTTTGTTGAACTAGGATAGCTGGGTTCCAGTGCCACATTGCCCTGGTTTTGTTGCTTGTGTTCTTTCATTGGCCTTTAGCCATCAGGTTGTCTCTGTCGTTGGTTGGTTGCTCCTGGTGCCCACTATATTTGGTGCCCAGGAAAGAGACCTGGTTTGGAGGTTGGTTATTCCTGTGTGATCTTATGTGATCCTGAGGTCCAGAGGGTCACTTCAGGGACGTTGAAGGCTGTAGCCAGGGAGATGACCTCTCGGAGAAGTGGCAAGTGCCTGGACACCAAATTTGGGGACCTCTTAGAGACTCTCTTTCAGAAGCTCTGCCAGAGATACAGATGTCTAGAGGCCTGAGATCAATGCAGGCATCCCTGGGCCTCAGAGGAGGACCCCTAATAGAAGGTCTCTCTTTAGATGGAAGAAGCACTTGGAGACCTGAAGCTGAGGAAAAGTGTCCCTGGGGCTCAGCAGATGCCCTCTTGGAGAAGCTCTCTCAGAGATGCACCTGGTGTCTGGGAACTTGGATGAGAATTTCTGGAACTCAGAGGAAGACCTCTGAGAGAAGCTCTCCTGGGGTCATGCCAGTCCACTGGCAGCGAGAAGCCTGGCCATGTGTCTCTGGTACTAGGCAGTTGACTTGGGTCAATGCAGCCACCTGGCACCCAAAGTTTGCACGGAGCATCTCTGTGGCTCACAGGAAGGCTTGTCCCATGAGCTTTCTCTGGGGTTACAGAGGCATCTGAGGGCCAGAAACCTGACTGCCTCTGGCACCAGGCAATTGACCCAGGACACCGGAAGCACCTGGTGGCCAGAGTCAGAGATGAGGGGGAGCATCTCTGTGGCTGGGAGGGAGATCTCTCCCAGGGGCAGCAGGGTAGCTCAGAGTCACCTGGTGGCCAGAAGATTGTCAGTGTCTCTGAAGCTAGTCTGCTGATCTGGATGTCTAGAAGTGCTTCACACCCAGAGGCCTGGGGAGTGTTTCTTTGGACTGGTAAGGAGACATCTTGGAGGAGCTCTCTATGGGGTGGCAGAGGCCCCTGGGGACCAGAGGCATAACTGAATGTCTCTTGTGCTATGTGGTTGACTACAATGGGTGGAAGCACATAGCAGCCAGAGGGAAGCATCTCAGTGACTGGGAAGGAAACCTCTCTCAGGGACAGTGGTGGGTTGGTGCAGAGGCACCTGGAGACTAGAAGCCTGACTGAATGTTTCTGGTGCTAGGCCATTGACCTGGGTGGTTGGAAGCACCTGGCGGAAAGAGTCCTGGGGAGTTTCTCTTTGATTGGTAGGGAAACCTCTCGGAGGAGTTCTCTTAGGGAACACAGGAAGTGACTGGTGGCCAGGATCAGGGGCCTGCATTGCTGGGATCCAGGATCTGATCATGTTAAAGTGGACAGGTCTGGGGAACTAGTAGCTGGAATCCATGCATCGCTGTAATCTGGGGCATCCTCAGTCTGGGAGAAACACAGATGTGGGTGTTTCAGGGTCAGTGGTATGTTCTCTCATTCTTTTTGGAGTTACTGAGTACCTGCTACGGGTAAACAGTGAAGAATATGGGCTACCATCTTGGAAAACTGACCAACTCTTCTGAAACCTCAAAGTCCACTTCCATTGACATCAAAAATAAGACTATTTTGATACATTGGTAGAGAATTTTATATATTGACACAGATTTAAGGTGATTTCGTGTTGAAGGAAGGTCTAATATCATTGCTTCTGATAGGTTGAATTTAATGCTGAGATCTGGTTACCACCCCTTCTGAGGCATTCTCTTGATTGGTTAGTAAAAGTCGCTTATGGCCATTTAGCTGGGCAGAAAGAGTATAGGAAGGTGGGACTTCCTGAGATTAGAACAGGAACCCTGGGCACACACAGAGATTCTCCCACTTCCCACCAGGAGTCACAGAAGGAGACAGACCTCTGGAGAAGGCTGAAAAGTAGTCACAAACACATGGCGGTTTGGGATTAGGTGATTAGGGTTAATTTAGAGTAGCTAATTGAGAGTCTTCCCAGCTAAGGGCCAAGCATTAAAACATTAAAAGGTCTTGATGTATTTAATTATTGGGGAAAAGACTGCGGCGGCTTATAGACCCTCAATGTAAGCAGTCCTGGACCTTAGGACTTCTGGACTCCCCCAGAGCCCAGGCAAATCTCCTGTCAAGCCACCGGTAATTCTACCAGCCTAATATATCAACTTATATTAATTGAGTTTAGGTTACAGGTGGTGTAGGCCACCCTTGGTCCAAGGGCTCTTTCTCCAGGATAAGTTAAGCAACCAGTTAAGGCACGCAGGCCAGACCTCCCGATCCTCTGCCAAGCTGCCAGCTACTCTGCCAGCCTAATCTTACAGTTTATAATTACTAATAACTACAATAGTTAGATAATTTGCAGTTTCAATTTTGATAAATATATATGTAAATTTCAACTCGTATATAGGGTATTATACCTATGTAACTCATTTAAAAATTCAAGATTTATTTCTAATCCTTTTATAGGCTGTTATTACAATCTATTTAGGGTATTAAATAATACAAGTTAATGGGTAGACAATCAAACTCAGTCATATCAGATACTAGTCTGGTTTATCACCAAAATATGCTTCCTAGGTTAAGAAGATAGAAACAACTAAAAAACAATATTTGCCTATTCAGATATGGTATAGATAATAGATAGATAGATAGATAGATAGATAGATAGATAGATAGATAGATAGGCAGATAGATAGATAGGCAGATAGATAGATAGGCAGATATATAAATAGATAAATGGTCTTCAGAAACTTAAGAGGCCTACAGAATATAGCATTTAAAGACCTCTTGGTAATCCCAGCACTTGGGAGGCAGAGGCAGGCGGATCTTTGTGAGTTCGAGGCCAGCCTGGTCTACAAAGTGAGTCCAGGACAGCCAAGGATAAAAACCCTGTCTCGAAAAACCAAAAAAAAAAAAAAAAGACCTCTTGGAGGACCTCTCTATTGGGAGGCAGAGCCCCCAGGGGGCCAGAGGCATAACTGAATGTCTCTGGTGCTAGGTGGTTGACCACAGTGGGTTGAAGCTGCTCTTCCTTCCAGACCTGCTCCACCTGTGGTCCCTAGGCCTGCAACTTCAGGAATATCCAGGTTGGATTCCTTCTCTTCCCTTCCCCCACAAATTCCTGTGCTGCCCAATGCTCTGGGACACACCTAGAAAACCTGAGCTGAGTGCTGTGACTCAAGCACCACTGTGTAAATATTGCCCTGCTAGAGGTTACAAGGCCTCATACACCAGGAACATCCAGCTCCATCTTCCTGACCCCACTACTCCTGGGTTCCCCAGACCTACAACTTCAGGAACACCTAGGTTAAATCCCCTCTCTTCCCTTGACCCACAAATACTCACTCTTCCCAGTGCTCTGGGACCCACCCAACTTCCCTGAGAGAAGTGCTTTACCCCCAGTTCCACACAGGAGGCTACCGGGTGCAATATACTAGGAACATACAAGTTGTATAGCTTCAACCCCACACACACACCTGCCTGATCAAGCTGCTGGGCCATGCTCCACTGCCCTGAGATAATTGCTGTCCCACCAAGTTGCATCTTCTGGATATGCTCCACCTGGGGTCCCCAGGTTTGCAACTTCAGGAACATCCAGTGCTCTGGGACATGCCCACATGATCTGACCTGACTGCTGTGCCCTGAGTGGCACTGCTCCAACCTTGTCCAACCAGAAGTTATCAGGCCTGATAACACTAGGAGCACCTAGCCCCATCTCCTGGACTGGTTCCCCCTTGAGTCCTGAGGTCTGAAATTCTAGGAGCATCCATCAATCTCACTGGACTGGCTCCACCTGGGGTCACCAGGCCTGCAATTTCAAGAACATCTAGAAGCATCCATTTCCAGCATCCAATCAGGCTCCACCTCAGGTCACCAGGCCTGAAACATCAGGAACATTGAGAGGTCATTGTGCATGATACATCAGGAACACACAGGCCTGCTACACCGAGAAACTCCAGCTTAATTGTGGGACCACCACTTCACCAACCTCCACAAGATTAGCTGTACCAGGAATATCCAGGCTGAAACTAGGCTTGCTCCACCAACAACATCCAGGCCTCCAGCGCCAGGAACATTCAGAGTCCCCTGGGCACCTCCAGGTGTCATGAGCTTGATGCTGTCCCTCTGAGCTCTGTTGTCCAGACACTGCTTACATGAGTACTATAAAGCAATAGTAATAAGGACTGCATGGTATCAGCATGCATTGACCAATGGAATTGAATTGAAGACCCAGAAGTAACCCAAACACCTATGGACACTTGATTTTTGACAAAGATGCCAAAATCATACAATAGAAAAAAATCTTCAACAAATGGTGCTGGTCTAACTGGATGTCTGCATGTAGAAGAATGTAAATAGATTCATATTTATCACCCTACACAAAAGTCAAGCCCAAGTGGATCAAAAACCTCAACATAAAACAGGACACACTAACTCTAATGGAAGAGAAAATGGGGGAAAGCCTTGAACTGATTGGCAAAGGAGACAACTTCCTGAACTCAGGCACTAAGATCAACAATTAATAAATGGGACCTTATGAAACTGAAAAGGTTCTGTAAAGCCAAGGACACTGTCAATAGAACAAAATAACAGCACACAGACTGGGAAAAGATCTTCACTAACCCAACATCCAACAGAGGGCTAATATCCAAAATATATAAAGAACTCAAGAAATTAAACACCAACAAATCAACTAATCCAATTTAAAAATGGGTACAGAGCTAAACTGAGAATTGACTACAGAGGAATCTCTAAGGGCTGAGAAGCACTTAAAGAAATGTTCAACACCCTTTGTCATAAGGGAAATACAAATCAAAATGACTATGAGATTCCATCTTACACCCGTCTGAATGACTAAGATCAAAAACTCAGGTGACTGTACATGCTGGAGAGGATGTGGAGAAAGGGAAACACCCCTCCACTGTTGGTGGGAGTGTAAACTTGTACAACCACTTTGGAAATAAATCTGGCACTTTCTAATAAAATTGGTAATAGTTTTCAGCTATACCAGTTATAAAATCAGCTATACAACCCCTAGGCATATACCCCAAATATGCATCACCAAATCACAAAGACATTTCCTCAACTATGTTCACAGCAGCTTTATTTGTAATATCCAAAAACTGGAAACAACCCAGATGTCCCTCAATCAAGGAATGGATAAAGAAATTGTGGTACATCTACACAATGAAATACTACTCTGCTATCAGTAACAAGGATATCATGAAATTTGCATTAAATGGATGGAACCAAAAAGATCATCCTGAGTGAGCTAACACAGACCCAAAAAGACACATATGGTATTTACTCACTCATAAACGGATATTAGCCAATACATACAGGATAACCATGCTACAATCTACAGACCCAAAGAAACTAAGTAACAAGGAGGGCTCAAGGAATGATGCTTGAATCCCTCTAAGTAGGGGAGATAAAATAGATGTTGGAAGTGGATGAAGAGAAGGATCTGGATAGGAACCCAACATTACTGCCATCAGAGAAGCCTTATCCAGCAGATAATGGAAACAGATGCAGAGACCCACAGCCAAACATTAGGCAAAAATCAGGGAGTCTTGAGGAAGACTTAAGGGAAATTTTGAGGGAGCTGAAAGGATCAAGGACACCACAAGAAGACCCACATAGCCAGTTAACTCAGACACAACAGGGCTCATAGAGAATGAACCACCAACCAAAGAACTTGCATAGATTGGTCTTAGGCCCACCTCACATATGAAGCTGATGGGCTGCTTGGTCCTCAAGTGGATCTCTTAACAATTGGAGTGGGCACTATCTCTGACTTGGCCTCTGTTGCCTCCCTCAGGAACCCATTTTCCTATCAGAGCTGCCTTGTCTTCCCTCAGTGGAAGAGGTGGCACTTAGTCCTGAATGTGATTTGATGTGTCAGATTGGGTTGGTATGGGATGGGAGTATGGAGGAAGTGTGTGGGAGAGTGGGACTGGGAGGAGGGAATGAAAGGGATGATGATTGGAATGTAAAATAAACAAATAAATGATTTTTAAAAAGGATTAGGTAGAAGTGAAGCCATACTAGAATCACTATGTCAGTTCACTAAAGAGTTCAGCAGACACTGATGTGATCCAAATATTC
>CAJQZJ010033282.1:3509291-3530925 GCA_907164525.1 Lophiomys imhausi | reverse complement strand
AACTTTACTGAAGATCTGGCTGGAGTAGTCTGTGGAGCTGAACGATCAGACACCAAAGAAGACGAGTGGCCCAGATGATCCAGCCTTGCAGACTTCTTCAATAGCAATTTCCTCAAAAGTCTATAACCACAACAACTCAAAATCGCTAAGATCGTTCAGCTCCAAAGTTTATCTTTTTTTAACTTTTAATGTCAATGGGTAGGGACAGGAGAGATGGCTTCATTGTTAAGAGTGCCCGGTGCTCTTTTAGAGCACATAAATTCAGTTTCCAGCACCTACATTAAGTATCTCACAACTTTCTGTCACTCCAAATTCCACAGAAATCCATACTCTGGTCTGCACACAAACACACACACACACACACACACACACACACACACACACACACACACACACACACACACACAGATTGGGGGGGGTGGGTGGGAGGTTAAGATGATCATAAACAATAAGGTTTTTTTCTAAGATGGTATTATATATAATTGAATGTGCTATTTACTGAGAAAAAAAGTGATCCAGTGTGTATATTTTAATTTCAGTTTTCAAGGAAAATCAAGGGTTTTTTCATTGGACTAGTTCTCTAAAAACATAATTACTGTTCACTACTCCATAGCAAGTAGTAACAGGGAGAGATGAATAAAATATTCATAAGCCCATTCCAAAAAATTAGACAATGACATCAAACAAATACAAAATGATGAATTGAACAAAGAAAATATTCATGATCTTACATTGTGACCAAGTACTGAGTAATTGAAAGTTTTTTCATTAATATGGTACACTAAGAATGTACTAGTATAAGATAATTAATAAAGTTACAAATCCATTCCTGCTCTATACTAAACATATTCTTCACAGTATGATATTTGAAAAAATAGTTATGAGGAATTAACAATGGTTCTAATACAAAGTTGGGATAACTAACACTAAAGGCCTTCTGAAATTAATATGAAAAACTACTACTTTGGACTTCTTAAAATGTATACATATATAAAAGAAATTTAATTGGAGTTGTCATACAATGGCAAAGACAATACACCAACTAATTGTTATATGCCACCAAAAAAAAACAAACAAAACAAAAATAAAATAAAACAGTACTGGTAATGGGTGACATCTTTTTATTCATTGGCTAAAAGGGTCTCATATATGCTCCAGATATTGCAGGCTAAAGCAAATACTTCTACAACTTAATGGTAAGGCACTATTACTGAATATACGCCATACTTATTGCAAAGAACATAGAGAAATCTATGGGCATTCCACTGCAAGCTTCACCACTACCTACTATTTAACATTCATAGTGCTAAGGGTTCTGGACACACTAGTAGAAAAGAAAAATAATCACCAGTCTTATTCAACCATGAACTTTCTCTGACTAAAATACAAATATATCTGTAAGATATACCCACTGACATAATGGTGGTACAATTGTTACAAGAATAACTAATCACTTTTTGATTTATTTAAGGTATACTCCATGACACAGAATCATATCAGATTTGATAATGAGGTCAAGAATCTGAGATTAGATAGCTCATGGGCCCTAGGGGAAATTCTACGATTACTTTGTTAAATAGACAAAGAAATAAAATGAATCATAATGACACATTCCTATACCCATAGCTCACTATGTCAATCAACTCTCATCAGAAAAAGTTCTTCTTGCAGTAGACAGTAATTAACAAGGAAATCCTGTTCTATATCAGATTCCTCTGAGATCAAAACATTCTATCAGAGAAACTCTTTAAGACTGAAGGTAAATTTGGGATACAAATAGTTACAAGAGGTCCATGAAACTGGTCAGATTCACCAGGACCCTACCTTCCCAAAATAAACAGTAAAGTCAGCTGAGTTACTCTCAGATGAACCAAGCTAAACTCTCAGTTGAGTTAAGTAGCCTGAAAGAGCATAAACAAGTCATCCAGACTGAAATAAAATCAGACAAACTGAGCCACCTCTAAACGACATTTTCAACCTGTTCATCTGCCTTCAGGTTGTGGAGTGACCTCCGGAATTCAGATTTCGAGATTGATGCCTTATATTAAGGTGGGCTTTGGTCACTCAGCCATTTTTTTTTTTGAGTGATTTGCTCTGTAAATTATCCCTCACCTAGTAAAACTTATCAGTTACCCAAGTCAGAGTTTGATGATATTTGTGTTTTGGTCTGTTGTGACCTCCCTATCTGGGGAAGTCTCTTCTAGAAAAGCCTACCATTTACAACTGAACCATGAACAGATAGTGAGATTCTTCAGAGAGAGTTCAGTTTTGAATAGGATGTCTCCTCCCCTCAAGTCTCCTGGATCTATGCTGAAGACAGTACAGAATATAAGAACCAGAGGTGGAGATTGATTCTAAGGAAACTGATTTTTCTCAACACAACAGGAGAGACACATATGGACACACAAAGACTTAGACAGCATACACTAGACCTGCACAAGGTCAATGTATGCAGTGGAGAAAGGACTCCCCAACAGAAGTGCTACAGCTCTAAAGGAAAGATATCCAGGTAATTGGTGGCCAACGATTACAACAAAGTCACACTGCACGGCAAACCTCACAGAAGATATTTATTGGGAAAGACCCAAATGGGTGGCTGCCTCTGCTCAGGCAAGAAGCACAAAGAAGTGAGCAACTGAAGCCCTATATAGGGTTTCCTGGGTAGCAGAGTTTTCTAGGGTGGGGGTTAGTAGGATTTCAAGTACAGAGCTTGGGGCAAGTTCAAGGATTGGTAGGTTTCTGAGCTCAAGTATTGGTGGGTTTTCAACCTCAGAGATTTATGGATTTCTTAAAATCCAGAAGTGAGCATGGACTTTTTATACTACAGTCTAACAAGTTTAACAAAATTCCCATCAAGAAGAAGAAAAATGAGCTCAAAAATCCTACCTCTAGCTGACAAAATATTGACTAATAGTAGTGGCTAGGAGACACCAAGTTATTTTTCTTTAATGAGTCTATCAAACATATCCCAATACTCAGGAGTAGATGCCAATGTGGCCTTTTTCATTATTTTTCTTTCTTTCTGGTTTTTGTTTTTGTTTTGTTTGTTTATTTTTACCTTTTTAACAGTAAGATAGAGAAAGAACAGAAAGTTTGTTGTGTTGGAAAGGCAGAGGATTGAAAGTAGTTGAGAATGGGAAAGAATATGATAGAAATATAATGTATGAAAATTTCAAAGAAGAAATTAAAAATATAAAATGCAGTGAATAAATAATGGTCTGACTACGAAGTTTACAAAGACAAATCCTAGGGAAGAAATTAATCTGGATGTAAAACCAACTCAAACATATAACCCATACTGCATGCCACAATGTTACATTTCTTGAAATAGTTAATTCCTGAATACACACACACACACACACACACACACACACACACAAACCTTTATGCTTCTTCTTTCAGAAATACATATTTAGATGCCAGATTAAGTTAATCAGCAATATCAATCTGTTCCAGGGTATATATTTCTCAGTACTGGAGCTAGTGGTTAAAGAATTGAAATCTCTATGTTTGTGAATGTGTGTATCATTTATTGAGAACCTAATCTTGTAACCACAGACTGTCCCAAAATCAAAAGTAGGATTTCAGATGTAGTAATTACTTTTACATAAACCATTAATTACTTTAGCTTCTTTCATATATCCAGATGTGCATGTTGATACCCACTAGAGAACATGTAACATTTCTATTCTGAAATAGTTCACACCACAACTAATTATATGCATTCTTTTTTCCCCAGGGATAAGTCATCTAATTTGAAATTAAATAGATGCATGTTGAAGTTTTAGAAGTGGTTAAAACTTGACTTCTCATAATATTATTCTTATACTGGACCTTCCTTCCGTCTTCCCACAGAGGTTTTAATGGCATATCAAACCCCTAAAAGGCATGCAGGATGCTCTGCTTTTCACATTACCACAGTTAATGTGTCCCTGAAATACCTGGGGTACGGAGAGTTATTCAGCCACAATGCAAACATCTTGTGTGATGTAGCTGGAATATTACTTAGAAAAACTGGTAATAAAAATTGTGATATACAGTTTTTCACATGTATTTAAATAACATTTTTAATTGAAATGTTGTGTCATTAGTATTCAAGAACTTGTATCTCATGTGCAATTAAATTACAAGTCATTTAATTTCTATTTGTCCTTTGGTTCATCCTACCTGAGGGGCATAGAAACAAATCCTGTACAACATAAGAATTATGATTTTAGAACGTGTTAGTCCCTGAGTGTTGGTTCTCCATCCTCTGTGCTAGACTCATTATTGGTGGCTGCCTCTCAGCTCCAGGAATGACTGAGGACAAAATGTCTCATAAATCTAATATCCATCTGCTCTTTAGTTTGTCTTTGGAATGATGTAACATTTTCTTTATAGAGATGGAACAGTTCATGTTTGTATGAACATATTTATTATATATAAAAATAAGAAAAGTATTCTGAAAGAGGAACTTTTAAAATGGTCAAATCTGTGCAGTTGTCTGTCTTGCTCTTTAGTCAAATGCCAGTAACTTTACTACTGTAAATAAGAAGACAGAAAATTTTGACAAATTATTCATTCCATTAAAATTTATAAGTTTCCAGTCTGTATTTTGAGGGTTCCCAGTTGCCTAATAAGTGAAAAAAAAAAAAAAAGCAGCTTCTTACAAGAAAGAGGAAGTGGGGACTTATTAAACAGATTCTCCTGGATTTCTCAGACAGGAGATGACTTTCATGAACAACATTATGGCAAGCTAAGTGCAAATGAATCAGGGCATATGGATTAAATTTCCCTTAAAGTATACATGGCTTTGTAAATCATGAGAAAAGGGGAATGAAAAAATGCACTTTAACTTTGCCAAACCCAAGATATTTGAACCATTGTTCAAGAAAATGTGCCAAAGCCACATTTTCCTTCTTTAAACCAACCTAAGATAAGATGAGACACTCTGGACTTGAGAGTTCCTACAGAGCGATTCAGGGGTCTTATGGAATTTTCTCATGGTTTTCTTGTTACAATCTTTCAGAATCTTGGATATAACATTGTTCTATGATCTGTTCTTGTATGATTATGGGAAAACTTCAAATATATGTGTTCTGTAAGAGAGAACAAAATTTTAGAATTTAAGTTAAATAGAATCCAATGATATTTTTAACAAATTATATTGAAATATTATTCAACTACTTTATGAGAAATAAATGCTATGGATTAAATATGATTTAATTACAGATATCTAACTGTTCTGAAAACAGTATTTTTTTTCTTGGATACAGAAAACATTAGGTCTTCGAACTTTTTTAACTATCTTAGAATTATTTTTATAATAATTTTATAATATAAACTAAAGATGTACTTTAGAAAATAATCAGAGTTTCCAGCTAAACAATTAGGGAAATTTTTAAAAAGAATCTATTATTGACAATTTAAGTCTATTTTCCTAAACACACACAAATATTCTTTATGATACACATATAATATCTATTCATTGTTGCTTATTCCACTTAACATTAGAGAAATGGAGTGTTGTTATTGATTTGTGCTAATATAATTTGATTAAATGATATACATTTTTAATCTAAAATTTTCAATTTATACTTCATGTTGATACATTATTTTCAGTTTTCTTTTTTTTCAATATCTGAGATTATAATGATTATATTTGTCCTTTCCCTTTTCTCCTTCCAAGTCTTCCTGCATAGCCCTCCTTGCTTCATTTCAAAATCCTAGCCTATTTTATTATCTTCATTAATACATATTTATTCCTAAATATGACCTTGTCATCTCATATGTTTCTTCTTTATGTCTACAAATTAATTGATATAATATCATTATCCAATATATATTCATGGTTGATATTTTATATATTATTAGCATGATTTTAGCAGAATCTTGACTTTCTCAGAACTGAGAGCCTGTGAGTTTAGTGTAGATCCTGAGGGCTTGAGAGGAGTCCCTCTAGGAGTCATTGCTATAATCATAATGGTTAAAATCCTGTAGCACATTTTAGCATCTCAATTCACAATGAATAGATGAGAATTCCTGTCCCTGCCATCCATCCCCTTGTATTTTAAACATTGCAGTTGCAGGGTCACCTAGTCACTTTCTAGTCCCTGTCAGTATAAGGCAGAATCTTACTCTTTTGCTTACGCATTTTAATACATATGCTCCTCCTCCTGAGAATGCCCTTGGTTTACTCTGTGGCAAAATTGTGTAATCTGTTGAGGCACATGCCTTTCTCATTACAGAAGCAAACCTGCAAAATTAAAACTTTGTTTGTATGATGTGCTAAGTAGAAAGACTGATATTAATTTGGAATCTATAGACAAAATTTGCCAAAATCAAGAAAGAGTGACTGATAGGAGATATGTCCATAGGGTGAAAATAAGTATTAATTCACATCCCTTACCACTCTACAAAGATGTGTCTTTGATTTTCAGTGTATTCCAACAGTCACTATCTGTGACACCAGTTTTCTTTTATAACACTATAGATTCTACACCTACCCTTTCTTTCAGCAGAAAAAGGCTACTATTGCTGCATCATTCTATCTAAAAATCAAGTCACTATTGGTTCTCATTTTCCTATGGTTTTCAATTTTTTTTTTGTTTTGCCAATAGATTTTTAAAGAGGCTGATCTGTATCTGAATGAATATTGAAATTAGTAGATGCCATGAACTTACCAGAATAGTTGATACCATCATTTTTGTCAATATTATGTGACCAGACTGTGTTTTACTAATTGATTAAAGAAATAATAGCTAAGTTTTGTTTTTAGAATTTATACAGTTTAAAATGACTCTCTCCATGGATTAATGTATTAATTATGTATATATTTCACTAAGACATATTCATATATACACAACTTTTTTTATCACATTTATTTCCCATTGCCCACACCTTTTCACATTTCACTCCAACTGCTAATTCCCTTCTTCATCTACTTCCCAGCTAGCATCTTCCCTTTGCTAGCTACTAGAGACATACGGACCAGGAGACCCTCTCTGCGGCTATAATTATTTGCTTACAAGTCCCGGAAGTGGCAAATCTTTCTTGACTTTTTCTTCCCATGCTGCAATACAAGCATGCCCATTTTTTTTGTGCAGGTTTTGTGCTGCTGAACACAACTGCTGCAAAATACAGGATACAGGAAAGCATTTTCTCTCTCATCCTTGCATTATTCCAGGTTGTTCATTCTTTGTAAAAATTCTAAATGGGTTCTCCCTGCTAGATCTGTCAGATTGTCCAGTGGTCACAATGAGTAACTAGTAAAGAAAAAGTAAACAAACTCAAACACAAGAATCTGGTAGGTGAGAGGACAAAGAAAAGCTTGCATTCATTTGGGCCCAAACTAAAAATGTATAGTTGTATTTAAACAGCTTGCTGTGGAAACTGTGGCAAACAAACCTACAGTCAGAAAATTGTGAGAGAAAGAAGGGACGGGTATTTAAAGTGTTAAAAATTAAAAACCAATATTGATTGGTGAACAATTTAATGTTTGTAGCGATGTAGATATGACCCTTTCATTTCTTGGTGATTTCTGACTAGGGTGATAAAATAGATAGCAGAAAACAAACAGAGGTGCAAGCAAACAAAAGTGTCTATTGTAAAAAGTTAGATTTACTTTAGAGCAGCGGTTCTCATTCTGTGGGCTGTGACTCCTTGGAATATGAACAACCTTTTCATGGGGGTAATCTAACATCATCAGACTACATAGATATTTGCAATATGACTCATAACAGTAGCAAAATGATGGTTGTGAAGTAGCAACAAAAATTGTTTTATGGTATAAGAAATTGTGTTAAAGATTTGCAGCATTAGGAAGGTTAAGAACCATGGCTTAGAAGCAGGAGCATTCACAAGGGTAGAATTGTTACATTAACCAGACTCACATGGACATTACACTGAAAGATTCTGGACTTTTAAGAAGGGGATACAAAACAATTTGCTATATTTCAAAAATCTTTAAAGTGATTAATGACTTAGCTATTAGTTATTATTTAGTTAGTTATTACTGTTTAGTGATACATGACTCTCAATCTTGTATTCTTCCAATTTCACAAAATATCAAAGAAATGTATTTTAAAAATATGCAACAATGAAAAGTTTTGATTGAAATATGCAGGTTTTATGAGCTAGATTTACATTTTTAAATATATACATCCAGATTCCTCATGATTTAGAAAACCACAGGTGTGAAGATATACATGTATTTTGAATTTGTATTCATATTTGTGTTCACATTTATTGTGATCCACTTTTCTCTTTTTGTCAGCATGATATGAACTTGTTTTTACCTTTGCCCACATAGATCTATAACACCTTATCTGATACAGTAGAATCATCTGTATATTAACACCCCTGACTGATAGACAGTTACACAAATAAGAACTGTCTCATCTTTTGATGACCCACAAGTAGACAATTATATAATTGTGTTATAAAATTTTGTTAATCATGATATTCTGGAAGACAAAGGCTCAGAGGAATATTATGTAGGTGGCTATTCTCTCAGAGAAATATTAGTTAGGTCACTACTAAGTATTCAGTATAAGAGATTGCTAGGCTCTGACTCATAATTTATACATCATGATGAACAAATTACTTCTTGAAGTTAGATTATGGGCAAAATCTATAAATATTCAATGTGTTATGTATATACATATGTATGTATATGAAAAAACTTTTATTTAAAGGTAGATAGTAATGTAAACTAGATAATTTAGATTTCCAACAACTTATTAGTCAAAGAATGGATGTAAGAGAAGTAGTAAAAATGGAATTGGGATTTTTGTCCTAATCAATTGCTAGCATGCTTCTACACACTCTTAGGAGAAATATGTTGAAGAAATCCTATTGAGAGAGTAGAGGTAAACTCTTAGTTTGACAACTAAAGAACTTTCAGGATATTTTGGGAGATGTACTTATAGTTACATAGAAGGAAATTGTTAAGAGAATAAATAGAGACAAAACTGTCATAATTGTGCAGTTTAATATAAATAAGTTTGAAAGGAAAACTCACTTAGGAAGACAAATTTGAGATTCAGTAACTCTTGAGTTTGTAGTATACCCTAACCTGTATAATACACACAATGTTTACAGCAGATTCTCTATGTTAATAATATTGTTTATATGGTAAGATTTTCCATGTATGGGGTCATTATAACACCCATCTGTATATATTGATCCTCTAACCATTTCATCTGATGCAGGACATAGATGATTATTACATCTTGGCTATTATGAAAACTGCTAATACATCCACATAAGCAATGCCTCTTTGAAATCCTGACTTCAGTTATTTTAAAAGATATTATACTAAATTAAGTGAGCCCCACTGAGAAAATAAGATGTTTCATTGTTCCCCTTATATGCTGCCTCTAAAAGGGTCAAATCCACAGAAATACAGAAGTTGTTACCAGAATCTGAAAAGACTCAAATATAGGTACTTGTTTAAATGGGAAAATTTTCAGCTATTAAAGTTGAAGCTGTATAAGAAGGACCATAGTTAACCATGTTATAGTATGAACATTATATTATTGATAGCCGTGATTTCTTGTGTGCTCTTAGCACAGTATCTAAAAGCTCAAATATGTGTTTATGTAGCAATACACAAATAAGCTTGCAAGAAATGAATAATACATAATAATGCTATAGAGATAATCAAGACACACAACAAGTGCATCATATTCTATATATGAGACAACATATGTGTTCCACAGTAAAAAAACATATAATTTATATTTAATTTAAATTTCTGTTATAGTTAGGTATACTTTAGTAAATGCTTTATTTTGATACTGACATGCATTTAGAATTTTTTAATAATGATTATCATATTCAGTCTTAGTTATTAAAACCTTTTGATTTATATGCTTTATTTTGACACTGACATGCGTTTAGTCTTTTATAATATTAATGATCATCAGCATCAATATTAGTTATTAAACATTAAAATTAATTCTTTGTCATCCTTTACAATAGCTTTTCAAGTTCATGGAAGTTCATGGTGATATTCACATTGACTTAATTTATTCACTCTTGTCACTAAGTAAAGGAGACTTTAGGCAAATGAGCTATGTCAAGTGTGAAATGTAAGTGCAGAAGTCGATTTTTTCTTCAGTCTTTAAAAAAGAGAATACACTTGGTTCTCTAATTTTTTTTTCATTAAAAGGTATAGTGTATTTTTGCACCTAATGACTAATTTAGACAAATACATCTTTTATTGCACTATACTCTTAGATACAAATATATACCTATATGAATAAGTGCAAACACACAAATAATATGCATATATTAAATTAAATTTAGAAAGTTGTTCACCAACATACATAGGACATATAAAATAAACTGGACATTGGGAAGGTATACTGGGCCATTTAACTCTCATAAATGTGGCATATTTATATCTGTTGTTTTGTATAGTATTTACTGTTATAAGAGAAGGTACCATCTGTTGGACTGAAAGGGGAAGCTGCTGGGAGGAAGAGGGTGGAAGGGCGGGATAGGAAGGGGGAATAGGGAAGGGTTTGTGACTGAGATGTAACTTGAAGAAAAAAAAATAAAGTATTTAAAAAAATAATTGAACTATGACAAATTCAATAGGAATTTGAATTTGATAAATGTTGGGGAAAGTCTAATAAAATTGCTTCTGATAGGCTGATTTCAATGCTGAGATCTGGGCACTGCCCCTTCTGAGGCATTCTCTTGATTGGTTAATAAAAGTCGCTGATGGCCAATTAACTGGGCAGAAAGAGTATAGGAAGGTGGGACTTCCTGAGATTAAACAGGAATGCTGCATTTTACACAGAGGGTTAGCTCATTCCACCAGGAGACATGGAAGAAGATAGATGTGTTTGAGAACACTGGAAGGTAATAACAGGCACACACATGGTGGTTTGGGATTAAGTGATCTGGGTTAACTTAGAGTAGCTAATTGAGATTTTGCCCAGCTAAGGGCTAAGTGTTGAAATTAAGAGGTCTGTGTGTATTTAATTACTGCGGAAAGGACTGTGGCAGCTTATAGGCTGTCAGTCCAAGCAATCCAGGGCCGTTGGATTCCTGGACTCCTGTCGAACTCCAGAAAATCTCCCACCAAGCTGCCGGTAATTCCACCAATTAATATAACAACTTATATTTCTTAACAGCATTTAGGCTACAGGTGGTGTAGGACACTCTTGGTTCGGGGTATTTCCCTAGGACAAATCAGACTGATATCCTGCCAGGCTGCCCTCTGCTCTGCCAAGCCACTGCTGCTCTTCTGGCCTCATCTTACATTTTATACTTATTAATTATTCAATTAATAATTGAATTGCAGTTTCAGGTAAAGAATATAGAACTAAATTTTTCTTCTTTTTTTTCCATTTATGTATTAATTCAAGTTACATCATGATCACAGGCACTCTCTCCTTCTCTCCCAGTCCCACTTCGCACCTTCTACTCCTTCTTCCATTTATCACTCTCCTCCAGTGGTGGGGGCACACATCAAGTCCCCTTTAGTTCATCAGTGACATGAGGGCTAAGAGCTTCCTCTTGTTATGGGGCCCAATATGGCTGCTCAGTTAACGTAAAGTATACTACTAAAAGGTAATAAGTCCATCACTAAGAAACTCCCCTCCACTTGCTAAGGGATCTGTATGCTAACAAAGTTGCCAATCATTTACATTTGTTTAGGGGTGACAGGGTCCAGTCAACTGTTTTTCTTATTTATTTATTTATTTTGGTTAGTGTTTTAGTCTCTATAAGGAAACTGTTTTGAATGATTCCACTAGGATTTTGACTCTGAAAATATAATTACTTCCTCATATGTTACCTTTTGTGTTAGAACTATGATGTTCTCAACCACATCAGAGACCTGAGAAGGGTAAATATATCTCAATAAGCAGGAAGTGCACAGCAAGCAGTTTCCAAAACAGCTCCCAAAACTAAGAAATGACAAGACAGCTGGCTGCTTGTACAAGTCCCCAATTTCTCTCCATAACATTGAAGCATCTATCTTCAGCCTCTTGGCCCAGTATTCCTGACAGTCATTAATTTTAATGTGGGAATTATGAAGACTAGATAGGTATAGTCCCACAGTTAACTTTTAAGATGTTTAGGAACTAAAAGGATATTCTGAGTTTAAGAAGATGTTTCTTTAA
The DNA here is from genome assembly GCA_907164525.1 of Lophiomys imhausi. Lineage (NCBI taxonomy): Eukaryota > Metazoa > Chordata > Mammalia > Rodentia > Muridae > Lophiomys > Lophiomys imhausi. The sequence continues at coordinate 3,518,806 of CAJQZJ010033282.1, read as the reverse complement.
TTTGGTAATGCCATTTAGGATGGAAACTGAGTTATGTATAGAACTTTAAACTCATCTAGATAGATAATAAATACATATGGGCTGGACATTGAAAATGTATTTTATACCTTATAATTTTCATAACTGTTGCCTGTTCTTATTGTTTTGTATTATATTTATTGTTATAAGAAAAATAGCCTTTATTTTGACTAAAAGGGGAGATGTTGGGGAGAAAAAGATACACCTTAAATTAAAAAAAGAAAGAGGATAGGAAGGATAGTGGGAAGTGGGTAGGAGGGTGGGACCAGGAGGGGAGGAGAGAGTGGGCTGTGATTGAGCTGTAACTTCAATAAATAAATAAATGTTGAGAAAAAAGGAACAAAATAAAACAAAACACAAAGGGCTAGGAAAAAAAAGTTCCAATGTTATATAGCAGACTTTTCTGTAAAGATAAAGATTAGAGAAAAGACAATGAAACTTATAAACCCCACAAAGATAAGAACAATCAAGGACCCATTTATGTGAGACACAAATGAAAATAGATATGATTAATTATAGATGGTGGAAAAAAAGAAGATAACAAAAATAAGATAATGAAAATAAAACTTTTTCTGTGTACATAGGAACTTTTCATTCTTCATTGGATTTTGAAATGAAGTCCTGAGCAGGACATTTGAAAAGATGGACACAAATTATTTGAGAGGAAGAGCCTGCCATGTCCTTGCCATCCTTCTCTCCCTTGGTTTACATAAACAGCCATTGTGAAATGCAGCTCTAATGGATCAAAGGTGGTAGTGCTCATCTTCTAATGCAGTCTTTTTATGCATTGCTGACATACTTTCATCTTAAATTTCAAAAATTTGGGATTCACACCTCACTTTTACTATGTGGTACCCACAGAAGTAAACTTTCCTGACAATAGAGTAGACTTCAGTCTCTAGACTCTGAATTTTATTGAGTCCTTCTTATGTTTTGCTTTGATTGATTGCTTTTAATTGTTTGGTCCTCTGAACTGCAAGAAAAAATTATTTTTCCTTTATCTTGAGGCTTATCATATACTCAAGTATATGTTTAGAGGTGGGATAGGAGTTGGGGAGGATATTTCATATAAGTATGTATCATTTATTTAAATATTTTGAAGTCCTGTTATTTGCAAATTAATAGAAGAGTCTTCTATTAACTGAGAAAAGAGACATCTTCCTGAAGAAGCACAGAATATGTGTGTGTATGTACCTACCAATCTATCTATATATCCATGTATCTATTATCTACTTATCTATCTATCATCTATCTATCTTCTATTTATTTATGTGCATAGATGTGTTTATATATGTATATATGTGATAATTTTGTATATGTTCCTACAAATGTCTGAAATATTTTTATTGGTAGTTTTACTGTTTATGTTTTGTGTTAGTGTTTATTTAAATATGTTTTAGTTGAAATTGAATTATATCACTTTATCCCTTCCTTTCCTCTGTCCAGTTCCTCTCATCTATCATCTGATCTAACCCTCCACACATTTTCAAGTAGATAACCTCTTGTTCTTTGATTATCATTGTTGTCTACACATATGTGTATTTATGTATGTGTATGGATGTATATATATATATTTATATGTGTGCATACATATATATATGGTCTGCTGTATATGAGTTTGTTTTTGCTGTTTTTGTGTTTATGATGGCAAGGCTGATCACTATTGGACAATCAATAATATTACTCATCTCTGGAAAAGGCTAATTATTTATTCCCCAGCAGACATTAGTTTTCTGTAGTTCTTTGTTTTAGGATGATTATGCAAAGCCCACCCTAGTGGCCATTCATATTGAGCAGGTCCTCACACCTCAGTGAATGCCATCAAAATAATCTACCAAAATACCTAACATCTATATTCAGGAGCTTCTAGATTCCAGCAGGGAAGGATGATGGGTGAGGGTGAGTGATTGTAAGGAATTGTCTTTTTCAGGGTTCTACTGCTCTGAATATACATCATGACCATGGAAGCTTTAACTAATGAAAATATTGAATTGGGTTTGCTTATAGTTTCACAGGTTTAGTCCATTACCGTCACACAGACAGCTTGGTACTGAAGAAGTAGCTGAGATTTCAACATCCAGATACAAAAGCAGAGGGAAGAGAGAACCACTGGACCTAACTGGAGCTTTTGAATCCTCAGCACTTGCTACCAGGAACACACTTCCTCCAACAAGGCCACAGCTACTGTAACAAGGCCATACCTCCTAATCCTTCTCAAGGAGTACTACTCGCTGATGGCTAAGCACTCAACTATATGAGCCTATGGGAGCCATTCTTATTCAAAACACTACAGGGATGTATGTAATAAATGGTGAATATTAAAGAGAATTTGATGGATTCAGATAATATGTTGAAATAAAATCCTATAAAGCAGAAGACAAAATAAATACCATGTTATGATATGGCAATAATTAAATGGTATGAATTCTACCAATAAACAATATATCTGAGAAAGATACACTAATTTTAATTTTACATTGCATAAAGCTATTTAAGTAAGATAATAGATATTAGTGTGAATTTATATTTAACTATTTAATGTAGCTTTTAAGATACAAATAAAATATTTCAAAAGTTAGTGAAGATGTATGTATGCAAGTTTAAACAGACTTTATATGACACAATCCCTATGCTTTCATTATGGTTCTTATTGTCAGTCCAAGAATTTTCAATATCCATATATTGTATGGGTACAATACTATAAGTTTTTAGTATTAAGTAAAATAAATAAAAATCAATACAATTCTTTTAAAGTTAATCTCATCCAGCATCGAGAGATACTATAAAGCTCTAACCTTACGGGGGTAACACTCAAGCTGATTAATATCATATTTTCTCTCACAAGTGAAATCACGTCACTACAATTCAATGATACCAATGAAGAAGTAATAGCTAAAGTGAAGTTTTTGACACCTGGAAATATAGTCAGATCTTATAGATCATTTTTGTTATGTTTTGTCAAAGAATCTTAAATTTTTCCCTATCTTAACTTTCACAAACACAAATAATAGATCTCCTTCCATATTCTCTGTAATAACATTTGCAGTAAATTTAATTTATAACACTGCACCAAGTAACCAGTGCTGTACTGTCATTGAGATTATTGAAATGATAGCTGTGGTAGATAATCTATCAATCCAAATGGCAGAACTTGGGACCAATCTCGTCTATATTAAAATTACCTTCCTTGTATGAAACCTATAATTCTTTTTCTTTCTTTCACAACTTTGCCTCTGTTTTCGGTTTTATAAATAATTGCTTTGTTACTGATCAAAAACAAATTCTCATGTGCTATATACACTATCATTGATCACTATGAGCACTAATGTAGGAATAAAAATATGTTTATGTTTCAGAATAAAACTGACATTTCTATAATAAGACCCTGTACAGGATCTACTACATTGCTCTCCTTCTATCTGGGGAGGAAGATAACGTGGCTTTATAAAACTGTGGATTCAGGCCAACTATAAAACACTGGTGAGTTGCAAGTCTCATATATTTCCAGTATCTTATACTCCTACTTGTTCATGTGTCATATCAGAGTCCCCCTATCAATTAGTGCTTTGTCTCAGAGTGCATATTCAGAACAACACCCTTCCAGCTGTCCATCGCACTGTTCACACATTCATAAAATGTCGTGGCACACTTTTCTCTAGAGTGATTAAAGATAAATTATATTAAGGAGTTTAAATGATTTTGGCAAAATTTAAAAGGGTAGGTTGCTGGGTTGGGCACCAGAAACTGAACTTCCAGTTTCTTTCCTCTTCAGGATCTTCACTGTTGTTGATTCTTACAAATTGTTACTGAGTGCAGATCTATGCACCTGAATCTCCCACCTGAAGTCTCTTTTCAGAATACATTGAAATTCTAGAAAACCACAACTATAACTTAAATGATGTTGCAACACATACTCCGCGGAAGCCACTGTAAAACCAAAAGCAAACAAGAAAACAAGGAAGTGCCTGATTACCACTGAAATTAAATAAGTTTCCAAAGATTACATCAATAAACATGATGACTTGGAAGCAGAAAAGCCCTGGAAGCCTGAAACCTAGACAAAAAAAAAAGTGCAGGCAACTAAGGAATGCTGATAGCTGGAGAAATAGTCTTTCCTAGAGAAGAACACTTCAGTGGATTAGCCAACACCAAATGTTCAGCTGGTAAAATATATACGTATAAGTAACATTATATTAACGTTATATGAATGACTGAGGTTGTGTGTATATACATAAATATATATTTATGTATACATATTTAGAAATATATATAAACACATACATATATAATAGTAATTAAAGAAATGCTCAGAAGTGAACTCAGTAACTTAAGTTGTATATCACAGCATATAGCTGGTTCTACAAAGCACTACAGAGTTCTTTTGCAGAATAACCAAAAACATATGTTTGTGAGTGTTGGTATTCATCAAAGAAACAGATTGCCATTACTTTTACAGGTATTTTTTCAAAGCAGCTTATTCTGTTGTAAGACACATATATCACCACTAGAAGAAATATCCATAAATTCTTTGTTAGGTCAGGTAGTGTCTCCAGCTCTGACTCCAGGAGATGGGATATATTGTGTGATGGTATGTCTCTGTATATTCAATTATTGATTGCTAAACACAAAGGGAGATAAGTGCTATCCTAGTAACTGGATTTTTTTTTTTATTTCCATGGCCCATTACCATACTTTGTATATTTGTAAACGTTTGTCCTTCACCAATTGTCTATTGGATATATTAAAGACCTAACAGGCAATATTGGTAAGGAAGTGGAGTGCAGAATGTCAGGGAGAGAGTCTCTGGGAGAAGAAGAGGAGGAGGAGGAGGGGGAGGGGGAGGAGAGGGAGGGAGAAGGGGAAGGGGAAGAAAAGCAGGAGATTAACTAGCTGTACACTGAGGTGAAAGAATGTGAACAGGAGCAGAGAGGCAGAGCCATGGCAGAATTTAGTAGGTTTAATCTAGAAAGCTGTCTGGGAATCTGCCTAGCTTAGCACCTAAGTTTTAAAATATTGAAAATTCTCTTGTTACTATTCATACCACTGGTGGATCCAAAAGTCCCACTATAACAAGGCAAAAAAATACTGACTAAAAATGCATTCACTAACATTTGTATGTGCAGAGTGATGTCCTGCAGAGTTGAAAATTATTAAACAAAACTGTACTTTCCCTAACACACACACACACACACACACACACACACACACACACACGCACACGCACACGCACACGCACACACACAGACAAATGGAATCAACTGTCCACAGAATGAGTTTTTCTGTTTTTTTGCAAACTAATTATACTTTTCAAATAGATGCTTGAGTCAATTGTGAAAACTAAAGCAATATTAAAACAAGAATTAAAAAGGTCTGTTTTTCAATATCATTCAAATAGTGTATATATTACTGTATGCGGTATGAACACATATAATAGGGTAGAGTGTATATAATCCATTTTTAAGTTGACAAACATCAAAGTCTGATTATTTTCTTGCATTCCAAATGTATGAACTTTAGTACAATACATATTTGCAAAATTGCCTGTACATTCATCAAAGATTTGAACTTCATCAATCCCAAGCTCACCACTGAACTTTTCTAGAGTGCCACTCAGAACCATAGATTTGTGATCTCTTTAAAATAACATTTTAAGTGTGGGGTGTCTGTTGAAAGAATGGGCTAGGGAGGATGGAAAGATTCAGAGGGAACTAGAACTCCACAAGAAGACCAACAGAGACAACTAACCTTGGATCATGGAGTTCACAGAGACTGAAATAACAACCAAAAAACATGCATGAATTGGACCTAGGCCCCCAACACATATATAACCAATGGGCAGCTTGGTCATCGTGTGGGTCCCCTAGCAAATGGAACAGAAGCTGTCTCTGACAAAGACTCTGATGCCTGTTTTTTGACCTCTTCCCCATTGGGACTGTGGGGAATGGCCTCAATGGAAGAGAATGTGCTCAGTCCTTATGCTACTAGATGTGGTAGTGTGGGAGGGCATGGGGGGTTCCTTTTTTCTGAAGAGAACAGAAGGGGGTAGGGAGAAGAGGGCAGGAGGGAAGAAAAAAAAGGAAGGGAGGGAATGGGCTACAGTTGGGATGTCAAATGAATAAATAAACTTAATAAACTTAAAAAAAGGCAATAGCATTTTAAAATTAGGGTGGTGTGTTACTTCTACTTATTGACATTTTAGTGTGCATAAAGTATTCAAGAGGAATCAGATTGTTGTATTTATGTCCTGTGGTACAGGAGAGTCTGTGCCCCAAAAGCCTTATGTGCAATGTGTCTGTCAGACCTGGCTCTTTCTACACCTTCTAGTTGTTTAGAGATATCTGTAAGTCACCAGGATAATGCTTCTTCTGTGTAAATACAATTCTTTACTTTGTGTTAAAATTATATTAATGATATATATATATAGCTCTTCATATGTATATCCATATTAGGCTTCTAAAAAGGAGTTAGAAGGTGAAAATAAGAGAAAAACAGAAAACACCATTGCACCAACACCCATCATTCCACTCAGACCACTGTGTCAGAAAAAAAGTTGTTTTTTTTTTTTTTTTTGGTTTTTCAAGACAGGGTTTCTCTGTGTATCCTTGGCTGCTGTCCTGGACTCACTTTGTAGACCAGGCTGGCCTCGAACTCACAAAGATCCGCCTGCCTCTGCCTCCCAAGTGCTGGGATTAAAGGCGTGCGCCACCACCGCCCGGCTTTTTTTTTAGGTTTTTTTTTTTTTTGGAAATGGTTTCCTCACTAAGGAAGCTGCTGCGGTGGTTCTCATTTCTTGTTGTTTTTTTTTTTTCTTTCTTTTTTCCAGGCTGGCCTCGAACTCACAGAGATCCACCTGCCTCTGCCTCCCAAGTGCTGGGATTAAAGGCGTGCGCCACCATGCCTGGCCGGTGAGAAAAAAAGTTTTTTTTTTCTTAAATGTTCACCTGAAATGGGAATTTGAGGTCAGTTTATAAAATTATTTACCTCCTTTTATGATTTCAACACCTCCCTCCATGCTTCCATGAAGGTTGTTTATCTGCTGAATGTCTCATTTTGGTTTTAATCACTGGATCATGAACATTTCCTCTTAAAATTTATGGTTATTTCAGCACAATATGCTTCTTTAGTTGTTTGGTTTGGGCAAATTATCTGGCTAATTGTGTCTCATTTTACTACACCTAAATAGATAAGCAAATGTTGCTTGTCTCTTAACAACTTGATTACTGAGTAGCTTAGAGAATATCTGTGATAGACTGTCATAGTAGCTAACAAGGTGACATGCATGCATGACTAGGAGTTTGTTTTTCTTAACTATCCTAAACAGTTTAAGACGGTTGGTATCAAGAGGCCAGAGCTTCACATTTCATTTTTAAGTATCTCTAGGTACGATACCATTAGGAAGCATTACCTTTAATTTTGTATCAATATACAAAGATCTATTCAAATGTGGCTAAATATACTCCTAATTTTGTATCAATATACAAAGATCAATGCCTATGTGGCCCAATACAATCTTAATATTGCATCCATATACAAGGGTCAACACCATTGTGGCCAACTATAATCTTAATTTTGTATCAATATACAAATATGAATACCGACGTAGTCCAATACAATCTTATTTTTGCACAATAAACAATGGTCAATACCACTTTAGCCAAATATACTACTAATTTTGTATCAATATACAAAGGTATAAGGGCATATTCAATAATCTGACCCTTCTTCTTGGTCCTTCCTGTGCTATGTCTATGTCTCAATTTTTCTCAAGTCCGTGCATTCCTACATAGGAGATAAAGAAGGATACAGAAAAGGGAAAGAAGGAATACATCTTCAAAAACCCCAAGAGATCTGCAGAATATGGCATTCAAAGATGTGGTCTTAAATTAAGATTTTTTTTTGATATTGTGACATATCAGCTCCTGACAGCACCCCCTATTCTACTCCAAGTAGAAGATAAGCATCGAAGAATCTCCAGTGTGAGATGGTGAATTAGTGGCAAGCCTATCTCTTGGCATGTAAAAACTCCTTGCTTCAACTGCAGACAGACTGCTGTCCAAAAAGGACAAAACTTGGTAGCAGGGAAGTCGACAGCCTAGCTCTGCCAAGACAGGTTAGGTTAGTCCTTCATAATCCCTGCTCTACAATAAATGTTTGTCAGAGAAACAGGACCAAAAGGCTGAAGACTGATGCTGGAATGTATGGAGAGAAAATGGGAACTGTCCAGGTAGTCACTGGTTTGTCATTTCTTAGTACTGGAAGCTGCAGGCCCTGCACTTCCTATATAATCAGATATATTTATCCTTCTCAGCTCTCTGAGGTGGTTGAAGAATAGACAGCTTGAGTCTCATAGCTAAATTTTGAGTTGTTTAGGAATCAAGAGGGCGTTCTAGATCTAAGAAGATGGTTATAATAGTGATGCAAGTTAGTATGAAAGCTAAGTCAGTTATAGAACTTTAAACTCATGGAGATGGTTAGAAGGTAGAAGGTTAAAGTCAGGGGCCAAATATGTATGAACTGGACATTGGGAAGGTATACTGGGCCATTTAACTTTCATAAATGTGGCATAGTTAATTCTGCTGTTTTGTATAGAATTTACTGTTATAAGAGAAAGAACTATTTGTTGGATTGAAAAGGGAAGCTGTTGGGGAGGAAGAGGGGGTAAGGGTGGGACAGGAAGGGGGAATAGGGAAGGGTTTGTGACTGAGATGTAACTTGAAGAAAAAGAAATAAAGTACTTATATAAAAAAAAAAAAAACTACACCTAAATAAAGAGAGTGTTTAAAGGAGCAGAGCTTAAATTATGAGTGTTCCCTTCAGGGGATTTCTATGTTAAGGTATTGATTTAAGTGCTGGAACCCATACTTGTTTCAAGAGCTACTTCCAATATTTAGGCCTAGTTTATTTTATTAACCTTAATATTAATTTTTTCGATTCTTCCCTCTTATATCTTAAGCATGGGGACTTTGACATTTTATTGGTGAAACTTTTAATTCAATATTTATGGGAATGTTTATTTATAGATGTTAAGATTTTTTAGTATTTCCTTTTTCTTCTAAGTGCTGGTTCTATAGTTGAGAATCTCACAGACACATTATCTTGAACTTCTAGAAACTGTTAAACAAAATTGTATTTACGTGGCTTTCATGAGATCTAAATATACGTACTCACTGTTGCTGTAGACTGTTATATAGATAATATTGTACCTTGAAAGTGAAATAAGAAAAGTCCAGGAATTAAGAGCACTAGCTATTCTGTTAGAAGACCTATTTTCTACTACACACACACACACACACACACACACACACACACACACACACACGGGGCTCACAGCATCTGTTACTACAGATCTGACTTCCAACACCCTCTGATGGCCTTTGCTGGCATCAAGCAAGCATGTGTTGCAGACATACATATACATTCAAGAAAAATACACATGTACATACACATGCACACACACACACACACACACACACACACACACACACACACACACACAC
>CAJQZJ010033282.1:3496245-3509281 GCA_907164525.1 Lophiomys imhausi | reverse complement strand
CACACACACACACACACACACACACACACACACACACACACACACACCGCACCACACACACACAGGAGAAAGAGAGAGAGAATAGACAGAGACAGAGTAATAGGGACAGAGATAGAGAAGAATAAAATATCTGATATTATTCAAATATCCAAAACAGAGTAACTCCAATTACATCATTAAAATACAATCATCATAGTAACTCTAATTATGATGCTTGGAGGTAAATACAGAAGGTGAGAGGAGGGTAAGGGGACTAGCTGAATACAAATGATCTGATAAGAAACAGTGGAATAAGATAAATACAGAAGAAGGAGGGAGGGAGGTAAAAAAATTAAGATAACTGAACAAATCACACGAATCATACCATTAACTACTTATGTTAAAAAAAAAACAGACAAAGCCAAAAAACCATAATACATGTAATACATGTAATTACAAATATAAATTTACATATATAGCTTTGAAGGACTTTTCTGATAGGGAAAAATGTTAGTCTTTCCAAAAACCAAAGACCACCTAACAAAAAACCCCATTCCAGACATAAGAAGCCATCTTTTGAGCTATTAGCCAGGGTTCTCCAAAGAGACTCCCAATCCATATATATATATATATATTAGCTTTCAGAAGTCTTTTATTTTTTTAACATTTGAATCTGCAAGAACTTGAATATTATGCAGACACTGGCAAATTTCCAATTATACATAAAATTGCTTTTTCTCTCTTTTTTTTTGTGTGTGTGGTTTTTCAAGTCAGGGTTTCTCTGTGTCACAAGCCTTGAGTCTCCTGGACTCCCTTTATAGAACAAACTGGCCTCCAACTCACAGAGATCTGCCTGCCTCTGCCTCCTGAGTGCTGGGATTAAAGGCATGTGACACCACGCCCAACTCCCCATTTTGCTTTTTGTATGTATATATGAAGTGCACATCATGAACCCTGATCTCCCTCATCTCTCCTTCCCCTCAGACACATGCTCCCCTCTTACAACTTCTCCCAACAGAAAAAAAAATCTTATAGTGGAAGCGGTAGTGTGTCCCACAATATTCTTTTTGTCCATACTTTTTTTAATGTTTATTTATTACTTCAAGTTACATCTCCATCACAGTACCCTCCCTCCACCCCTCCTGACCTCACCGTCCCACCCTCTTCCCCTTCTCCCAGAACTCATGATTCTTTTAATGTCTGTCAGAGATACTGGGGCAAGAGGCTGAAGATAGATGATCTAAGGCATGGAGAGAAATTGAGGACTGTCCAGGCAGCCAGTTTTCTGTCCTTTCTTAGTTTGGAAGCAGCTGGCTCTGTACTTCCTGTGTTTTCAGATATATTTATCCTTTTCAGGTCTCAGATGTGGTTGAAGACTAGATAGTTACAGTCTCACAGTTAAATATTAAATTGTTTAGGAATTAAAAGGATGTTCTAGATCTAAGAAGATGTTTTTAAGTTGGTTATGTAAGTTAGGATGGAAAATGAGTTAGGTATAGAACTTTATACTCATGGAGATAGATAGATAATAAAATATTAATATCAGTTGTCAAATGTGTATGGACTGGACGTTGGGAAAGTATGTTATACCTTGTAATTTTCATAATTGTGGCCTAATTATTCAAAGTGTAGATCTTATTCTTTTTGCTCTTGTTTAGCTAGTAGAAAATCAGTTCCTATTGCTGAAAATGCTATTCATTTAATAAGCATGATCTCCTAATCCGGAACTATTGTAAATGCCCCCTCACTGAGTGTGAGGTTTCATAGTACCAGAAGGCCATGTGCAAGCTTCCAAACAAAAGATGTCAACCAACAGTAACACTGATCTATGACTCCTGTGAGTCATAGATCATTTGCTACAATAACTCTGTGGGTACAATCATGGCACATAGAACTTAACAATCATGAACAACTCCCATTTTGATCTTACTACATGCTCAACAAGAGGAAAATCATTACTGCTACTGGAAACCTAGTTAACTAGTCAATGTTAATGACATCATGGTTATTGTAGGAGAGTCTGTAACTACTTTATTTGCTAACCCAGCATAATCCCTAACAGAAAACTATAAACATTTGGCCCTATATCCTCATCAGGGAAACCTCTTTTGAAACAGTCTGAGATCACTACAGAAAACCACAATCAATAAAACTACAGAGGGATGGAGCCCAACCCAATACATACATTTGATACATCTACAAAAATCTCCTCCATCCAAGGTTTCAGGAACATTACAGAAGGTTGGCTGTGTGAAATACTGTAAGATCCAAAGGATCTAAAAGTTTACTTTGAGATTATGTTTCCTAGTAATATCAAAAGCTACACTCATAAAGCCCCACCAACATGATGGACCAAACATGATCTAAACATGAACAACACAAATGAGCGTGTCAAAGTAGATAAGTAAAGCCCACTAAGCCTCACCCCTAAACAAAGAACAGTAGGCAACTGAAGAAAGCTGCCTAGATGCCACTGCCAAAGAAATAGCACGACACTCGGATTTCCAGTGAAAAGGGAGAAATGTTGTAGCTATATTTCAATCCTAAAAATTAAGATATAAGTCTGACTCATTGTAATATGTGGTTGAGGGATCAGTTCTTTGTGTTAAAATTTTGAATCGTGGAAATTGCCAAATATTCAAATAAAATTATTTTTTCTTTAATTATAAATTGTTTTTTCTCTATATGAGATCTATATCTTGATTACAGTTTCACCCCCCTCTAATCCATGATCCTCTCTACCTCCAACTCCATATGATCCACTCCCTTTCAGTTTCTTATTAGAAATCAAACAGGCTTTTAACAGATAATAATAATAAAATTAAATAAAATTAAATTAAAATTTGTAACATCAGAACTGGATAAAACAAACAATCAAAGAAAAAGAGCCCAAGAGAAGACATGAGACTTAGAGAACCATCCCTTCTGGTTCTTACACTTTTTCTCCCTCTCTTCTGAAGGATGGTTCCCTTATCCCTGAGAGGAAGGTTTATATGAGGCATCTTGTTTATGGCTATGGGTCTATGTATTTGTTGTCATGGGCTGGAGGAGGAAGCTTTGATGAAGGTTATATAAGTCACTGATCTATGAGTATAATAGAATGTCACTAGGAGTCATTTTACTGGTAGATTTTTTTTGTTTGTTTGTTTAACACTAAGTCTCTGATATATCTAGTCTTAGGGTTTTGGTCACCCAAGAAGTGTTGGATTTTTACATCTCATGGAACAGGCCTTAAGTCCAATCATTAATTGGTTGGTTATTTCCACAAGCTTTATGCAAGCATTGCCTAGCATATCTTGCAGGCAGGACACCACGTAAATGAAAGGGTTTGCAGCAGGGTTGGTGTTTATATTTCTCCTTTGGTGGTATGCCAAGTACCTTTCTGTAGCAAAGATGCTATCACATAGGGTTGAAGGCTCTATATAGGCACCAGATTGACTTCTCCATTAAATGAGTTGTGTACAGGCTGCCTTCAGCAATGGTACCTTGCTGTCAGTTTGTCAGAACAATTTGTTATCTTGGCAACAACCTGTGTTATTTGGGGATTCCCATGTGACCCCTTTGGCCAACAACTCAATTATATGTAACTCAATCTTGGGACTGGAAGATTCATTTGGAGAAGAAATGCCAAGTTGGGCTCTGTCTCCACCATTATTTGCTGACTTCCTTTAGGTCACCTTTATGTATGTGTATATATTAGGAAATTTCTACCATATTGGATTTCCATACTATTCTTCAACTACTCTTTCATTTTAGGTGTCTTTCACTGTATTCCCCCATTTCCTACTCTTTCCTCCTACTCCCCACTTGATTCTCCTGTTCTACTCCCCCATCCATCCATAACTATTCTATTTCCCATTTTTCTGTCCTTCCTGATCTCATACTCTCTTCTTAATCTCTGTGCTTCTACAGATTTTAGCTTGGATATCATTAACTTAACAGCTAATATCCACATATAAACAAATGGGTCTGGGATACTTCACTCAGGATGATTTTTCCCCAGTTTTATCCATTTGCCTGCATATTTGATCATTACTGTTTTTAAAATGTCTATAATAGTCTATTGTAATTCTATCATATTTTATTTACCCATTATTCTTTTGAGGTACTAGGTTTTCTTGACCTTCCTCTATTCTTACTATTCTTAGATTTTGTCTTTTCATGGTGTCCATAATTTTTTGGATGCCTTGTGCCTGGATTTCTTTTTTGTTTTTTTTTAGAATCAACATTTTCTTTTATGTATTCATTTCTTCTATTATGTCTTCAATGCCTGAGATTCTTTCTGCCTTCTCTTTTATTATGTTGGTGAAGCTTGTCTCTGAGATTTCTGTTGAAACTTTTAAGTTTTTCATTTTCAGATTTCCTTCAGTTTGAGGTTTCTTCACTGATTCTATTTCCATTTTCAAGTTTTAAACTGTTTTATTCATTTCCTTCTACTGATTGTTTGCATTTTCATATATTTACTTAAGGGCTTTTTAATTTGCTATTTATGGACTTCTATCATATTCATGAAGACTAGTTTAAGTCTCCTCCTCCTCTTCTTCTTTTTCTTCTTCTTGTGATTTAGTTATATTGTAATACTCAGGACCTGCTGTGGTAGGATTGCTGGGCTCTTCTGGAATTTTTTTCCTGACTGCTATTGATTTTGTTTTTGTGCTAGCATCTAGGCATCTGAGTTTAGAATGGTTTTATTCTAGGTCCCAATATCTAGTCTTCTCTTTGTTGGGTGGAATATTGTTTCCTTGGTTTCTGCTGCCCTCTCTGGAGAGGCAATTATGGCTGTGTGTTTCCTGGTAGGAAATTCTTCTGGAATCTTGATTGATGTTGCCATTGGGGTTCCAGGTAAAATATACTTCTATGTATTGGAAGCTGACACTTAGAAATGTTGATAGTCTAGAAAGAGTTGCTGAGGGGCAAAACAGGAGAGAGAAATTAGGATCTTCCACCAGAATCTGCTTAGTATCCTAGGAATAAGGTCAGACAGTAAAGTAAGGCCACAATAAAAGGTCTGGTACAATGTATATGATGACAATAGGGGATTGTACTTGGAGGAATAGAGGGACAGGTGAAAATCTGCTATAAGCTTACCTTCTTTCTTGGCTGGAATGGTTTGTGGGTTCCCAGGAAATGCTTCTTGTCTTTGGGGGCTGGGATAAAGCAATGAGTGAAGCAAAAGGATTTTGGAGGGAAATACCTGTGTGATCCACTGGTGAGTGGGGCAGAAATGAAGCGAAGGCTATATCAGGTGGCTTGATGCACAGCTGGGAAAGAAACTGGGGGGATGGATTTGGAGGAGAGTGAAGATCTATAATTAACCTACCTGTTTCCTTGGTTGGAGTGGCCTATTTCCTAAGAAATTCCTGCTAGACTTGGGGCCTAGGATAAAACAATGAGTGGACGGAGGGAGGTTTGGAGGGAAGAAACTGTGATCCCTAGGCAAAGGGGTTGGGAGGGATGGAGAGTGCAGCAGCTTAGTGATACTAAGCTAAGGATGAGACTTGGGGATCTGTGACTTAAAGAAAAAATCAACGAAATGAATCCTAATGATATAGTGGTATAATTATAGATTTGTGCCTTGACCAATTGCCTTCATATAGGTTTCTCCAGAAGCAGATAAGAACAGGCACAGAGATTCATGGCCAGACATTATGCAGGAAGATACTCTAAATTAAGGTCTCAATAGGGTCTCAAGCCTCAGAGCTCAAGGAACCCAATAAAAGATAGCAAATAAAGATTGTAAGAGTGAAAGGATATGGAAGACACTAGGAGAACATGGGCTCCCAAATACACTAAAGAGGGCTCACATAGGCTCACAGAGACTAAAGTGGCAAACATGGGGCCTGCATGTGTCTGCACCATGTCTTCTACATGTATGTTATGGGTGTTATCTTGGTGTTTTTTGGGACTTCTAACAGAAGGAGTGGGTGATTCTCTTTTTTACAAAGATCATCCTTGCTTCATGGGGAGAATATTTTTTTACTCTTTATTACTTCAATTTACACAGTCCCCTGCCTCCATCCCTCTCACATCCATTCTCTCACCCTCTCCCCCTTCTCCCACCTATCCTACTCCTCTGGTGTGGGATGCACTGCATATCAGCCCCCTTCAGTTCAGCAGCCATAGAGGGCTAAGATCTTCCTCTTACCCTGGGGGCCTACATGGCAGCTCCACGAGGGAAAAATGTCACACTAACAAGTAAAAAGTCTATGTTCCTGTTCCTTTCAGTCTGTTGGTTGTAGGATAGTTATCCTGTACTATATGGCTAAAATCCAATTATAAGTGAATACATTCCATGTTCATCTTTCTGGGTCTGGGTTAGCTCACTCAGGATGATCTTTTCTAGTTCTATCTATTTGGCACCAAATTGCATGATTTCCTTGATTTTGGTAGCTGAGTAGTATTCCATTGTGTAGATGTACCATAATTTTTTAATCCATTCTTCAGTTGAGGGACATCTGGGTTGTTTCTAGATTCTAACTATTACAAATAGAGCTGCTATGAACTTAGTTGAAGAGATGTCCTTGTGATTGTTGAGGAATTGTTTGGATGTTTGCCCATGAGTGGTATGGCTGGGTCTTGAGGTAGAGCTATTCCACATTTTCTAAGATATCACTAGACCAATTTCCATAGTCGTTGTGCAAGTTTGCACTCCCACCAGGAATGGAGGAGTTTTCCCTTTCTCCTCAGTCTCACCAGCCTGTGCTGTCATTGAGTTTTTTGTTTTTTATCTTAACCATTCTGACAGGTGTGAGATGGAATCTCACACTTGCCTTGAGTTACATTTTTTCTGATGATTAATGATATTGAGGATTTCTTCAAGTGTCTCTTGGCCACTAGAGATTCCTCCTTTACGAATTCTCTGTTTAGCTCTGTGCCTTATTTTTTCATTGTATTATGTGGTTTGTTGGTGTTTAATTTCTTGGGTTCTTTATGAATTTTGGATATTAGCCCTTGGTCAGATGTGGGGTTGGTAAAGATCTTTTCCCAATCTGTAGGTTGCTGTTTTGTTCTAGTGACAGTGTCCTTTGCCTTACAGAAGCTTTTCAGTTTCATGAGGTCTAATTTATTAATTGTTGGTCTTAGAGTCTGAGATATTGGTGTTCTGTTCAGGAAGTTGTCACCTGTGTCAATGAGTTTGAGGACTTTCCACACTTCTTCATCTATAAGATTTAGTGTGCCTGGTTTTATGTCAAGGTCTTTGATCCACTGGGACTTAAGTTTTGTGCAAGGTGATAAATATGGGTCAATTTGCATTCTTCTACATGTTGACATCCTGCTAGACCAGCACCATTTGTTGAAGGATGCTGTCCTTTTTCCATTGTATGGTTTTGGCTTCTTTGTCAAAAATTAGGTTACCATAGGTGTGTGGGTTTATTTCTGGGTATTCAATTCGATTCCATTGATCAACTTGTTTCTATACTAGTTCCATGCTGTTTTTATTATTATTTCTCTGTAGTATAGCTTGAAATCTGAGATGGTGATACTTCAGATGATTTCTTTCATTATACAGGATTGATTTAGCTATTCTGGGTTGGTTGTTTTTTTTTTGTTATTCCATATCAAGTTGAAAATTGTACTTTCAAGGTCTGTAAAGGATTGTGATGGTATTTTCATTGGAATTGCACAGAATTTGTATATTGCTTTTGGTAGGATGTCCATTTTTATTATATTGATCCCACCTATCAATGAGCATGAGAGATCTTTCCATCTTCTGATGCCTTCTTCAATTTCTTCAAGTACTTGAAATTCTTGTCATACAGGTCTTTCACTTGCTTGATTAGAGTTACCTCCAGGTATTTTATATTGTTTGTGACTATTGTGAAGGGTGTTGTTTCCCTGATTTCTATGTCAATTTATCTTTTGTATAAAGAAGAGCTACTGATTTTTTTCAGCTAATTTTGTATCCAGCCATTTGGTGTTTGTCAGTATTAACAATTCATATTATAACTATATTATTTGATAACAAAAAACATAGAAGAGAAAAAATCTCTTTTTGCAAATTTTAGAGTTTATAAGCTATACAGGGAGCTTATTATAGGTAGAAATATTTACTGTGGGACTTTTAAAAAGTATGAAACAGCCTAAAAGGTCCAAAGGCATTAAGGGTCTGATAACAAGTGTATTTTTTATGGTTTATATTTCCTGCTGTTGTAAAGCACTTTCATCTAATTATTTACCCTCTACACGTTTGTACTTCTCCAAATGAAAGAGAATATTTATAAGAGGGAGTATGTAGTTTAAAATAAAATACTATAAGATTGGCACCTATAAAAGAGAGAACACTTTTTCATGCCATAACAGGTTTGGGACAATGAACATTTTAAAAATATGACACAAAAGATTGCAAAGAGAAGCCAGTTATAAAAGTCTTCATTGAACAAGTGTGAGGATCTGAATTCAGATGTCAGGAAGAATATAATGGCAGGTGCTGAGAAATACACTCTTAATCATAAAGCTCATGAGACAGACAGGAGGATCCTAAAGGCTTTCTCCTCAGCCAGTCTAACAACAACAACAACAAAAACAAAAATGGTCTTCATGTTCTTTGAGAGACCATATTTCACAAAAAGTAAAGGACTTCCCCTCAAGGAATAATCTGTTGTAGACATCTGCATATATATACATAGACCTCTATCTACATACACACACACACACACACACACACACACACACACACACATATATATATACATGAGAATGTTCACACATGCACATACACATTCATGAGCCAAAATATATAGTCACATATAACAAAAAGTGTACACACATACACATATGCTACAAATATCTAAAATTTTGTAATCCACAAATGCTTATTAAATCTACTATGTTTCAATCTGTTTTTTTTCTCACAGATACAAAAAACATCAGGCTCCACACTCTAATGAGAGCATGATCCAACTCCAGTGGCAGAGCAATGGCTTTTTACTGTAGGAAATCATATTTAGCTCACTACATGGTTTTAACTCTTACATCATTTTATTGCAAGGCAGTCTCATCAAGATGTGGGCTGATTCTCACTGTAATGAGCAACTTGCCACTCAGAATGGGATTATTACTTGTCAAAGCTATAGAGGTAATCCTATAAAGGGCAAGATAGTATAAATATGTTATATTGGAAATATAAGTGGTTTCTGTTTCCCATTTGGGCATATTTTCAAGACATTAAAAGGAAGTGACTCATAGAGTCAGTTTCATCATCATATTGGAAATGTATAATGGAATCTGCTAATTTGAAAGCTTTTGAGTGAATAACTTGAGATAGCATATTTTAAAATGTTCTATGATCTGGAGGTAGGACTAGAAAGATAGCTGAGAAGATAAGAGGAATTCTTTTTTTTTTCTTTCAGTGACCCTATGTTTAACTCCCTGCATCTCCCAACCATCTGCAAATCTAATCCTAAGGGAACTGACGGTATATTCTTCCCTCCTTGGGTACCATAAATGCATGTGTGGCACAGACATATATGCAGGCAAAGCACATACCCACACAAATTATATAAATGAATAAATAATTTTAAAAGTATTTGTAAATGACAGCAGAGAATATAAGATGTTAATGTATTTGTTGAGACAATTGTATCATTCCTTGTATTGAAGACTGTATGAAATCTAGACTTTCTTTAATATTAAGGCTACACAACACTAGAGCTGAAAAGATCTTACAATACCTTTATCAAATTTTCATCTGTCAATGTTGAAACTACACATACACAAATTAGAGAAACAATATATATCCAACTTCATATTTAGGGGATAATGAAGAAGACGTTGAAATATTCCATCCTCTATTGCGTTATCCACATAAATAATTATGTCTTAAATTTTGTTCATTAAAAGCTGTTTTGCAATGATGATATTCAGGATTCTCTTTGAAACAAACAGATGTGAAATAGTGACAAATTAGAGTTATGAAAATATGATTCATCAAAAAGAGAATTATGATTATTTTAATGCTTTCAATTTCATTGTAATTTTAATGTCCAGTAGAATGGTGCTACATATTGATATTACATGTATCATCTGTCACATATTTTTATATGTAATATTTTCCACATGTGTGAAGTAACATTTTGTGACTGCTCAATCCAAATGGTCATCAGACATCTCTTACATAGATCAGCTCTCAGAGCATTTTAGGTACACTGTAAATAATGATATACTGAGGCTCTGGAGATAACTTGGCAGGTAAGAGCACTTAATGTTTTGTTTTTGTGTTTCCAGAGAGCCCAAATCAGTTGCCAGCACCCATTTTGGGATGGACTGCTCACAACTGCTTTTAGTTCCAATTCCAGAAATATAACATCCCCTTCTGGCTTCTGTGAGAACTACTCTCATGTGGACTTCCCTCAATACACACAATAGCAACTTCAGAATAAGTTGATCTGTAGAAACGTAGGGATACATTACAGATGATCTTTTAAAATAATGAACAATATACATTTCATGACTGAGAGTCAAAGGAGAAAGAAGTACAAATAAAAACCTTATAGTTAAAAAAATGAAAATGAAAATAGGCTAGAAATTAGGTATGCCCAATATAGGAAATAACAACAATCTGTGATTAGTAATCTGTAATATTTAAGAATGAGAAAATATTAAGTTAATTCACCATCTCTTCTCAGGCACTGAGATATTTTGTAAACATGCTTAAGAATCACTTAAATATTCAGAAAATATCACATGTAATATTTATTCAACACAGGCATACAGCATATACTTATGAAGCCAAGATAATTAGCATTCATATAGAACTCTATGTACAATAAATATATGTTAATTGAAAATACTTAAAGCAGCCCAGCATGGTGGCACAAACTTTTAATCTCAGCATTCAGGAAACAGAGGCAGGCCGGGAGATCTCTGTGAATTCAAGGTTAGCCAAAGACTGTCTTTGGTCTACAAAGACAGTCCTGGCTAGCTAGAGTCTCATAATTAAATTTTGAGTTGTTTAGGAGTCAAGAGAGTGTTATAGATCTAAGAAGATGCTTTTAAAATTGTGTTGCAAGTTAGTATGACTGTTGAGTTAGATATAGAACTTTATACTCATGGAGATGGATAGATAGTAGAATGTTAAAGTCAGGTGCCAAATACATATGGACTGGACATTGGGAATGTACGCTAAGCCATATAACCCTCATAACTGTGATCTAATTACCTCTGTTGTACTGTATTGTATTTATTATTATAAGACAAAGAGCCATTTGTTGGACTGAAAGGGGAAACTGTAGGGGGAAATAAGATATACCTTAAACTTAAAAAAAAGGGAAGAGGATGGGGGGTTGAGGGTGGAAGGGTGGGACTGGAGAGGGGAATAGGGAAGGGACTGCGATTGAGATGTAACTTGAAGAAATAAAAAATAAAGAAAAAAATTAAAAAAAATGAAAGTCCTGGAAAGCTAAGGATACACAGAGAAACCCTTTCCTGAAAAACAAAACAAAAACAAAAACAAAAAAACAAGAAAAACCTTAAAACAACTCATAGTTTTAAAATTTTATGTGCATATTCATTGTGTATTGTAATATATATTGAATTACTCTGTCTTTCTCATATGTGTGTGTGTGCATGAAAACAAACTTACCATGATTTGTGTGAAGAACTGAATACCACTTTGCAGAGTTAATGCTCTCTCTCCAGCTTGGTAAGATGTCTCTCTAGTTGCTCCTTCTGCCATACTGCATTCTCCAGGCTAGCTGCTCTAGCAATTTTCTGGAAAATTTTCCTAGCTCTGCCTCCCAATACCAGTGTAGGAATGTTAAAATTAGAATCGAGTTCGAGGCCAGCCTGGTCTACAAAGCGAGTCCAGGACAGCCAGAGCTGTTAAACAGAGAAACCCTGTCTAGAAAAAACCAAAAAACCAAAAAAAAAAAAAAAATTAGAATCGAATACTGTTCTATCTTGCCTTTTCCAGAGGTTATTCAATGCCAATTATCAGGCTTGTATAGGGTAACCTCTTTTAGCTGGTGAGCCATTTCTGTTGCTCACAGTGTATATTATAATTTGGTTGTATTATACCTATTCCCTCTTACCACTACATTCTATAAGAATAATGAGAAAATATTGTGTTATAAACAAAAATGTAATATTAACTCATGCTTCAGTTATTAAAACACTCCTAAGATTTGATATATTTATTCATATGTGTGTGGGTTTATAAACAGATGAATTTCTTTAATTATTTTAAAACATTTTTAAAATTTTATCACAAAATGGTGGCTTCTCTTCTAACTTAAATGACCAGAGCTCCTAGAAGAATACCTTCTCCTCACCACACTACAATTTTCCCTTGGTGTGAACCAGTAATTTTAATTTCATGTTCATTATTCCCATATTTCCCTGAGATGCTGTTAAACAGGTATACATTGTCTGCTAATACTAAGACTTAACTTTTATATTTTGAACAATTTATAAATGGTATGCTGAATGCATTCTTCCCTGGATTGCTTCTTAATAAAATCTTCAGCCTTCTTTTTCACTGTTAATGTATATTTACTCTTTAACTGCGTCAAACACTCTATTGCATGAATATACCAACATTTATAAAAGTAATCAAAAGATAGAAACCTTCAGTACCCTGATTATGACTATTAAGTATCTAAAATATAAAGAAAGAAAACAAAGACAAAAAAAGGTTGGGGGAGTTCTGGGGAGAGGATACAGCAACTAAAGTTCTGAACACACAAGCAAGGGGACCAGGATTGGATACCCAGATCTCAAGTAGACTATCAGTGAGTATGGTATTATGCCTGTATTTCCAGATATAGAGGCAGACAGAGAATCACTAGAATAAATAGGCAATCAAGACTGGGAATGTTGTCCAGCTTTGAGTTTGATTGTTAGACTCTACCTCTGAAAGAGAAACAACAACATTTGAGAAAGTGTTGCACCAACCTTTGGCCACCATATGTAAACACACTGATACACATATGAGCTTGCACACACTTGAACACATGTACAAATATACTTATACACCACAAACAAACGCATGAAAAGAAAACAAGAAGAAGAAGAAGAAGAAGAAGAAGAAGAAGAAGAAGAAGAAGAAGAAGAAGAAGAA
>CAJQZJ010033282.1:3457541-3496235 GCA_907164525.1 Lophiomys imhausi | reverse complement strand
AAGAAGAAGAAGAAGAAGAAGAAGAAGAAGAAGAAGAAGAAGAAGAAAAAGAAGAAATAATCATCTGAATGGGAGTACTAATGCTCTCCTGGAACTTTTGTTACATGTCTTAAAAAATGTATTTCCAGCACCATGACAAAAATTATGGTTCTTGAATTTGGCAATGTGTGGCCTTGTGTCATTAACAAAGATACTTGACAAACACATGAGATTTTGCTTAGTTGTTGTTTAAGAAACTCCTCCATTTGCAAAGCATTCTATGAAAACAAGTGTGGTAACTTAAAATTAAGGTCATGTGTTATTATGAGGTCTTTGGCTGTGCATAGAGACAAGCTCCAAATAGGAGATAGTTTAATTACCCCGATAAGTCTGAGTACCTAGAATTCATCAACAAAAGCTTTGAAGGTGTTCTGGAACAGAGCTGTTTTGGAAAACATCCAGACATTATAGGATTGGTGACTATGTATTAAAATTAATTGAATAGTTGCTACAATTTTTCAATTTATTTTTGTATGAAAATCCAAATCGTCCCTTAAGCTTTATTAAAAATAGCTAAAATATACAATTTTCTATTTAAGAAAAATATGCTGAAGTTGTTATTAATATGTCTTAATGGGAAGCAAATGGGAACAGTTTGGTTAGTGTTTGCATTGTTTTTCTTTTAACTACACTCTATCACAAAATCAATAAAAGCAAGCAAAAATATAATTCAGCTACACACTTTTACAAATATACAATCTCATGTTTATTTTAGTCACTTTTCATTTTGCAATTGAATGAAACATGCACATAATTTTTAAAATTGTATAACTGAAGAGAAATCCAAGTCATGCTCAAATATATCCAAAAATAACCATCGCTCTTGAAAGCATGCCTGAGTGATTTTAAAGGTGCATTATTGCCTGATTTAAAGGCAGACAGGGACTGAGGGGCCACATTCCCTGACAGAGGGCCTCTAGAGACATCTTTGATCATTCTTTGTGATGCATAAAATATGTCACAGTTGTACTATAAAAGATATCAGCCATCAGGTAAGGCTGTCATTTGGTCTTGTAGTATTATATAGGAAAAATACGGCTTTTCTCCATAGTACTTGTATGAGATTAGTGCTCATGAAAACAGCCTATTTAGTCTGCATGCAACCATTATCATGCCCCTGGTTTTTTTCAAAAGAAAACAGTCATAAATAAACATGTTAAAAAGAATAGACCCGGTTGATATTTTGTTTCAACAGTCACCCAGTTTGCAAGTTTTACTAACCTATGAGTATGTTAAGTGCTGGTCTGAGCTGAAGCTAGATCTGTAAAAGCATTGTGCATTTCTGCAGAGAACAGTTGCTTTCATTTCATCTGTGGTCTCCATATATCTTTATTTTTGTTTAAAATCTAAACCCATGTTACAAATAATATTCATAACAAAAGAACAATAGTTGTAAACCCTTTCAAAATGTTGTATTCTTCTTTCTCAGCTCCTTACATATTTTTTAAATTATATGTGTCTGTGTATGTTGAACTTGGCTTTCCTAACACATTTAAATTAAATAAAGTATGTTCTCTGTGTGTTATGACTGAACTATCCATTAAATTTATCTTTTAAAACTTCATAAAATACTTTAAATATTTCTCTTCATATTTAAATTAAAATATCTTCATACTCTATTTAGATAAAAATAGTGCAGACGCATTTACTTGACAAAATTATTTCTAAAACAGTGTGTAGAAGCTGGAAATATTTAATATAAAGTCAAAGAAATTATTTTACCCCTGCAGATGCAAAGTAAACATTGGAATTTTTTTATTTAGTGTAATTGTCTCTACGCAAATCGGTTTTACAAAAAGAAGCCTTTCAAAAGAGTCGGTGGCAGATGACCCTCTTTTAAGGGAACATGGCAACTACGCAACAATTTAACAGCTATGCGAACATGAAATTAAGCACCAGATACTCTTCATATTGAGTAATTTTGCTACCTCTTAAAATAAGAAGTCTTAAATTTAATGTGTTTATGCTACAGAATAACTTCTACCTGCATTTTAAAATGCAGCAATTCATTTAATTTATCAATTGGGAAGAAGGGGCCCATTTTTAATGGAGAAATAGCATACGGTATAACAGCCCGGATCGGTTAAAGGCCTCCATCTGGCACAAGTTTTAAAAAGTTGTTGCCATATGTTTGCACAGCACAGCAATACTAACTGTTTCATACTGTCAGCACCTCCAGGTCTGCTTTATAAATTGCATTTTGTCTTACTACATCTGTGTACATATATCACAAATATCAGGCAGAATTTTACCTATGTGTGTTTGCTTTATTGGAAAGCAGGCACTATGTGGGAAATGTAAAAGCTCATTGACTATCCCAATTCTGTGTGTAAGACAGTTAATAATTTAAATAATATTAAGGGGGAGAGAGAGGGGGGCTGATTTTAAATTGTTTCCACAGTAATTGTTAAATCTTAAATGATTTTTTTAGTTTATTCTGTAATGATAGTTGCTATTGGAAAAAAACTTTAAAGAGTGTAATAACAATAAAAACACATTAACAGGAGGGAAGTTTATACAATTCATGCAAATATCAAAGACTGGTACATAAAACATATATTCAGTAGTCCTTTTTTAAAAGTAAAATTTGATAAAAATTTAAAAATCAGAATATACATTTCTTTTGGAAAAATAACAGATCAGGTTCAAATGAAATTTAGGAATGTTAATCTCTTTTGCAGCTGCTATTTATGTTTTATGGTATTTTTACAGCTGTTTTTAATTTCTTTAAAGAAATACTAAACCTTTAGGAGAATTCCCATGTGAATAACCACAGCACAGATAATTGGTTTCATTGCAATTCAGATTATGAATGTCATTTTTCAGTTGTTACTTTCAAACTATATACATGGCTAAATCTTTAAGCCATTTTCTTTATTCAGCTACTATCAAAATGGTCCCAAAAAATCATCTTAAAGCTACAAGGAGTCATGCTCTTTATCTGATCACTTGTGCTGCTTCAAAATGTTTGCCGTCATCCTAGAACATTAATATATCTAGCCTGATCCATACAGATGTAGCCTATAATTTGTATTTGGAAAAGCATAAGTATAAATTGTGACAATTCTCTCAGATGTCTGACTGTTTACTAAATTTCAGGATTGACACTATCATGTGATTACTTTTCCTCCTAACATCTCTCTTGATTATTACCCTTGATGGTACATCTTCATTTGGAAGCATCCCTGCTCTGCGACCACACCTATACCATGCAGTTTTTAATAGAAGTCACCCTTCCTATGCAGGCCTCAGGGGAAAGTAATTAAATTTAATAGATGCCGTCTTTGTTTTATAGCCACCCTCAATTTAAAGCCACAGGGGTTAGTAATTAAATTTAATAGAAGCCATAGCTTCTAAACAAAGATATACAGTATCAGGTATGCAGAGATACAGAAAGGAGATCTACTCTACCCTAGGCCCAAGGAGAGCGCAGCTTTACATGAATCAATGCTAAAAAAATGCAAAAGTTCAAACATGGTTCCTTTAAGTGATTCAAACAGGGTGGAAAAATGATAGCTGTCACCATGAGCTTCTTAAAGGGCAGGGAGAAAGGAGTGGCTGTGGAATATACTTGCTCATCCACAGTTGCTTGGACAAATTATTGCTGCAGGCATTAAAGGTTTCCTTCTAATATCTGTGGAACTTGTCCACTATAGAAGGCCTCCAGGAGAACGCAAGAAATGGAACATACATTTTTATTTATTGTAGAATGGACAGTTTTGTTTGAATGCTTTTGGTTTATTTGTTTGTTTTTGTTTTGTTTTATTGTTCTTACCATATAAATAATAATTCTTTAACTTAAGTTGACAGTATTTAGTGACTTGTAGAATGTGGATTGAGGCAAGTACTGTGTAAGTAGATAATTTCAGTTTCACTCTATGGGGGGCTGTGGATTTTTGGCATGTTGTTGTGCCTTGTATTTTGATTAAAAAGGAGACTGATGAGGAATAAAGAAATATTTAAAAATTTACACTTACTACACGAAATTTTTTGAGCTATTTTCCTGAAACTCATTTCTCAATTTTGATTTAAAATTTATTTTGGGCTTTAATACTTATAAATCCTCAATTTTTGCTTTGCTATGAACATGTTTAATCTATGCTTGCCATAAATGGTGCTTTAAAAATGCATAATCCCTCCATAAGGAAAAAGACCAGTGTGGAAGCTGAGCAGCTGGCAGCACATACAGTGATATTCTAAGTTCATTGCCTTGAAAACATAGTTCATAGTCACTTAAAGAGAGGAGAAGAGATGCGCTGAGACGTGGCAGCCCAGATGGCATGAGACAGTCCAAAGTGCCTGCAGGCGTATGGTGCACCGAGAATCTACCAACAGTGTGCTAATAAGGGCATTATTCTAAGATGTGTGTGGATTAAGGACAACATGGATTTCCTTGGAGAAATGAAAATACAGTCTTTAAAACTTTGTTCAAGAGAATAGAAGCACAAAGGGTTTATGATATATTAATTCAGTGACTGCATAGCTGTTCATATTTGTAATACTAGTTAAATTGTTCATTTTCTGTTCTTAACACATACATAAATACATACAGTATAATTTGTCATTAAAAGTAAGTTTGTAACTAGCAATGGGATTTACACTAACTTAAAGAGTGTTCATGCTTCCCTATTTTAGGAATAATTTCTTTAAAATGAAGTAAGTGTCCTCTGACTCTGCTTAGAGACAACTAGCAACGGGAGTCATTTTTTGGTAGAATTTTATGTCTTCACAGGAAACCTACAATGGCAACTCTCCCATTAAAGAAGCTTGAAGCATGAATATCTTTATATGTTTCTTTTGTCTCATTTAAGTACCTAACAGTGTTTACTTTCAAGATAATCCACAATAGAATGTTTCAAAATAGTTTGACCTTCTCAGACTCTCTTATCATTATCCCAGCTTAACCAAAAACCTGTTTAAAACTTGTATTCTCTTTTCTTTTTAACATTCAAAAAAATCAGAATCTGCAATGAATCTACTTTTCTATCAATTTCTCACAAGAGAGAATGCCCCTCTTCGGATTATTGAAACAGAATACAATCACCTGTTTTCTTCTTTATTTTTTCCTATTCTCCTGTCCTTGAGGAAAAACCAATAACCTGTTTCTATTTTCTAAGGTAAATCTAATAGTGTTAGAAAGGGAAAAAAAACTATATGAAGACAGAGTTCAGTGTCATTGGTGGCCCCTCACTTCCCTTTGCTCTATGAAACTCTGACTTTATGTGAGCTAACGCATTTGGATGATAAAAATCACAGACATTTTGAAGTCCTTATTTTGAATTCTATGACATACCTACTGAACACTATATAGCCAATTAATTTAACTTTACATTTTTAGAGACTCAGAAGTTATAGGGGTTTTATTTTTTATCTATTGATATATACATAGGAAATGCTGGATATTCTGGTGAACTGAAAAGGGAGGATTTTATGTTTTCTCCAAACCTATTCTAATTTTGCAGACTGTTACTTCTGAAGAAACGGTTGCTTGTTTATGCCAATTTTTCAATAATTTATAAAACCTTTATGCACATGGTTTTTACTATTTTTACCTTATAAATATCTTTTGCTGAATGGAGAATATTTTGATTTTCCTTAAAGACATTAGAAGTATACAAAATGGTGAAGTAAATGGTGGTGTGAATTTAAGAGTAGTATGTGACAACATCTCTAGTCATACTGTAAATTCTGCTGCTCTCATTCTAAAAACAAGTAGTGCGTACAACAGGCACTAAAACCTGACTTCCTCAACTGGAGGTGGAAAGGGAAAGTTGAGCTGTAACTCCGTAAAAATAATGATCGCATCAACACACAAACCAACAAAGAAGTTCAAATATCTAAAACAATCCTGTCCAAAAGCAAATGACAGCTCTAATGTACTCGCCGCAATCATTTCTATTTAGGAGACAGTTGAAATGTAGCTAAAATGGGAATACCAAAGAATGCAGATTGAAAATCAGGACAAGAATAAAATGGTAGCATCATTGCCCTCTGCATTAGAGGCGGCAAGGCAAGGTAAAGCTTAGGTTAGGACTGTACTGGCCTATGGATACTACTGTCACTGGTTGGTCAGGTGACCAGAAAAATGTGGTCTGTCCATACTCTCACACTTGTTAATGCACCAGTTTGGTTTCATATATTCTCTCCACTCATCTATCTTCACTTCCTTTTATTGACTGTTTTTTCTGAGTGTATAGAAACATAAGTGTTTTTTTGTGTTAATTGTGTATTATTTTTCAAAATAATATTATTTTTATTACACAATATAATACATGCATATAATGTGTTCTGATTAATTTCTTTCCAAAACCATCTCTTATAGTTTCAGCATCCCTATCATCACCCCTCCCTTAACCTCACACTAATTGTTATCTGTTACTTTCCCAGACTCATGATTGTTGATTTAGTTTTGTGAGTCATTATTTTAGCCAGTGCTATTTTCATGACCACTGATTTAAAACTATTTATTGGCATGTGATTGAGACAGAGGGTATCTTAGGGTTTCCATTGCTGGGAATGGACACCATGACCAAGGCAACTCTTATGGAGGAGAACATTTAATTGGACCTGCTTTACAGTTTCAGAGGTTCAGTTGTGGTAGGAAGCACAGCATCAAGCAGGCAGACATGGTGCTGGCCGAGCCATGAGTTCTACATCTTGATCTCAAGGTAGCAGAAGGGAACTAGATCCCACTGGGTGGGGCTTGACCATTAAGGGACTTCAAATCCCCATAGTGACACACTTCCTCTAACAAGGCCAAACCTACTTCAACAAGGCCGCACTTCCTAATGGTGTCACTCCACATGGACCAAGTATTCAAACACATGAGCCTATGGCAGACAAACCTATTCAAACTACCACAGATGGTTACCCAAATTGAGTATGTCCATAGCAAATTGTTCCTCAGTGATGGGTAGGGCCCTATGAGGTGCTACTCTATCAATGTCTGAGTATTGATAGGCCTATTCTAATGCAGGCACATTGCAAGCATCTGAAACTGCTAATACATTTGTGATTTTGTTATTGTAAGAACTGTGCCCTGTCCAGAAAAATGTTACTACAAAGCCCCTCTTATTTTGGAGTTTCCTTTGTAGCTTCTCTTCTGCAATGTTCTCTAAGCCTTGGGCCACAAAAGTGTCTGGTTTCGTGCTGGGAACTCATCCGTCACTCATTCTCAGCACTTTATGCTCTCAGGAGGAGTCTCTGCATTTGCCAAGATTTGTTGGAAAAAGAGGTTTCTCTTTTTACCTGTTTGTCTAGCCAGGATTTCCAGATACTGTGTTAAATAGAAGTGTCAAGTGGACATCCTTACTCTGCTCTCTAGCTTAGCAAGATCTCTCTCTCTTTTTCCCATCCAATAATCCATTATCTCTGGGATTCTTAAGACAAATCATTCATTATATTAAGGGAACTTATTTCTGTAACTACTTTGGTGTGCATTTTTACCATTAATATTATTGAAATTTATGAAGTTTCTTATCTGTATCTCCTGGGATTATCAAGAATTTTTTTATTATTCTTTATGCTTCTAATCTGTTCTATCACATGAAATGCTTGATTCCTAAAACAAGACTTTGACCCTCAGCATTGGGATAAATATGGACAGGGTTTCTGAGATATTTAATGTGCAATTGAATTTGATTTGCTAGCATTTTTGAAGGACATTTGCATCATACTCAGCAGTAATTTTGTCCTTTAGTTTCATTTTTTAATATATAAGTTTGTTTATTAATCACTTGGCATGGCATCCATACTATAGCCCCATCCCTCTTCTCCCATGGGTCCCAGCCTCCCACTCTTTTCTCTTTATATCTCTCCCCTTTTCCTCAGGAATGGGGACCCCCATAACATCCCACCCCAGCACATTCAGTCGCATCAGTACTGAGCCCATCCTCTACCACTGTGTCAAGGCATGGCATGGCAGCCCCCTTAGGGGTAATTGACTGAAAAGCAGGCATCATAATCCACATCAGAGAGAGACCCCACTCCACTTGTTAGGGGACCCACATGACTATCAAGGTGCTCATCGGTTATATATGTGTAGGAGGCCTAGATCCAGTTCATGCATGTTCTTTGATTGGTGCTTCAGTCTATGAGCCTGCATGGGCCTAGGTTAGTTGACTCTGTTGGTCTGGTGAAGATCTTGTCCCCTCTGGTTCCTTCTATCCTTCCCCACACTCTTCCACAAGGCATCCTGTGCTCTACCTAATGTTTGGCAGTGATTGTCAGCATCTGTTTCTATCCTTTGCCACATGGAGCCTCTCAGAGGACAGTTATGCTATGCTCCTGTATATTCGAACAGAGCATCAATAGTGACAATGATTGACTCTCTCCCATGGGGTAGGTTTCAGGTTGGGCCAGTGATTGGGTCATGCCCTCAATCACTGTTCTATCTTTATCCCTGCACATCTTATATACAGGGTAAATTTTGAGTAGAACGTTTTATGAATGGGTTGGTGATTCCCTCCCTCTAATAGAAGTCCTGCATGGCAGGAAGGTAGCCTCTCCAATCTTCATGTCTCCTGCTGCTAGGAATCTCAGCCAGATTCAGCCCCATACTCTCCTAGGGGCTTACACTGTCACAGGTCCCCAGCTTGTCTCAGGGATTCCCCACTTCTCAGTTTCCCTTCTCTCTCTCGCAGCCCCCTCCTGCCCAACACTCCCCATATCTGATTCCCACCCTTATTTCCTTTTTCCCTCTCCTACCCATTCCCACTTCTTCATCAACTTCTGATGTCTATACTATTTCCATTTCTGAGTGAGATTCAGGCATCCTTCTTTGGGCCCTCCTAGTTACTTAGCTTTGTTTGGTCTGTGGATTGTAAGATAATTATCCTGCACTATGTGGCTATTAGCTGCTTATAAGTGAGCAGTTACCATTTGTGTCTTACTGAATCTGGTCTGCCTCACTTAGGATGATATTTTCTAGTTCCATCCATTTGCCTGCAATTTCATTGCTTTTAATAGCTGAGTAGTATTCCATGGTGTAAATGTACCACATTTGTTGTTATCCATTCTTCAATTTAGGGACATCTAGGATGTTTCCAGTGTTTGGCTATTATGCATAAAACTAGTATGAATATAGTTGATCAAATGTCCATGTAGTTTGGTAAAGCACCTTTTGGGTATATGCCCAGGAGTGGTTTAGCTGTGTCTTGAGGTAGAATTATTCCCAGTTTTATGAGAAAGCACCATATGGATTTTCAAAGTGGTTGTACAAGTCTGCACTCTCACCAGCAAGTGAGGAATATTTTCCTTTATCTACATGATCGCTATCATGTGCTGTCATTTGACTTTTTGATCCTAGCCATTTTGATGGGTGTAAGATGGAATTAGAGTCATTTTGAATTACATTCCCTGATGACTATGAACACTGAGCTTTTCTTTAAGTGCTTCTCAGCCATTAGAAATTTATCTGTTGAGAATTCTCAGTTTAGCTCTGTACCTCACTTTTAAAATGTGTTATTTGATTTGTTGGTGTTCCTTGAGTTATTTATATATTTTAGATATCAGATGTAGGGTTGGTGAAAATCATTTCCAAATCCGTAGGCTGCTGTTTTGTTCTCCTGACAGTGTCCATTGCCTTACAGAAGTTTTCAGTTACTAAACCCATTATTAAATACTGATCTTAGATCCTGTGCTACTGGTATTCTGTTCAGGAAGTTGTCTCATGTGCCAATGAGTTCAAGGCTATTTCCCAATTTCTCTTCTAATAGATTTAGAGTATCTGGTATTACGTTGAAGTCTTTGATCCACTTGGACTTGAGTTTTCTGTAGGGTAATAAATATGGATTGATTCGAATAATTCTACATGCTGACATCCAGTTAAACCAACACCATTTGTGGAAGATGCTTTCTTTTTTCCATTGTATGATTTTGGCTTTGTTGTCAAAAATCAAGTGTCTGTAGGTATGTGGTTTTAATTCTGGGTCTTCAGTTCGATTTCATTGATCAACTAGTCTCTTTCTAGTTGTAGTCAGGGATGGTGATGCCTCCAAAAGTTCTTTTATTGTACAAGATTTTTTTTTTTTAGCTATTTTGGGTTTTTGTTTTTCCATATGAACTTGAGGATTGTTCTTTCAAGGTCTGTAAAGAATTGTATTGATGTTTTGATGGGAATTGCATTTAATCTGTTGATTGCTTTGGGTAAGATTTTCATTTTTACTATGTTAATCTTACTCATCCATGAGCATGGGAGATCTTCCCATCTTCTGCAATCTTCTTCAATTTCTTTTTTTCAGAAACTTCAAGTTCTTCTCATACTGGCTTTCATTTGCTAGGTTAGAGTTACACCAAGATATATTTATGTGTGGCTATTATGAACGACGTTGCTTCCCTAATTCCTTTCTCTGCAATTCGTTATTTGTATGGGCTACTGATATATTTTTTTGAGTTAATTTTGTATCCAGCCACTTTGCTGAGGCTTTTTGTCAGTTGTAGGATTTCCCTGGTAGGATTTTGGGCATTGCCTATATGTACTATCATCTTGTCTGCCAATAGGGATGCTTTAACTTCCTCCTTTCCAATTCGTATCCCTTTGTCTCCTTTTATCGTCTTATTGGTCTAGTTACAACTTCAAGTACTATATTGAAGTGATATGGATAGAATGGGCACCTTGTTTGTACATGAAATTAGTGTAATTGCTTTTAGTTTCTCTCCATTTAATTTGATACTTTTAGTTTCTCTCCATTTAATTTCTCTCTACTTAATTTAATTTAATATGCTTGCTGTATATTGCCTTTATTATGTAGGTATGGGCCTTGTATCCTTGATCTCTCTCAAGTTTCTTTTCCCCTTTTCTAATGTTTATTTATTACTTCAGGCTACCTCTCCATCACATTGCCCTCTTTCCACCCCTTCCAGTCCTGCCCCCCCACCCCGCCTTTTACCCACTATCCTTTCCATCCCACTCCTCTGGTGTGGAGTGTCCCTTCATATCAGTCCCTTGCCCCAGTTCAGCAGTCATATGACAGCCACAAGCCTCCTCATACACTGGGGGCCTACAAGGCAGCACCACTAGGGCAAAGTATCTCATTGACAGGAAACAAAGTCTATGTTCCTGTTCCCTTTGGTACAGTGGTTGTAGTATAGTTATCTTGTACTATATGGCTAAAATCTGATTATAAGTGAATAGATGCCATGGGCATCCTTCTGAGTCTGGGTTAGCTCACTCAGGATGAACTTCTCTAGTTCCATCCATTTGGCTGCAAATTGCATGATTTCATTGTTTATAATGGCTGAGTAGTATTAGATTGTGTAGATGTACCACAGTGTTTTGTATCCATTCCTCAGTTGAGGGACATCTGGGTTGTTTCCAGTTTCTAGCTATTACAATAAGGCTGCTAGGAACATAGATGAGGAAACTTCCTTGTTATTTGGTGAGGAATCATTTGGATGTATACACAGAAGTGGTATGGCTGGGTCTTGAGGTAGAGCTATTCCAACTTTTCTAAGATATCACCAGACTGATTTCCATAGTGGTTGTACAAGTTTGCACTCCCACTAGCAATGGAAGACTGTTCCCCATTCTCCACAGCCTCACCAGCATGTGTTTCTTATTTGAGTTTTTTATCTTAGCCATTATGACAGATCAGAAGATGGAAAAATCACCCATGCTCATGGATAGGTAGGATCAACATAATAAAAATGGCCATCCTGCCAAAAGCAATATACAGATTCAATGGAATTCCTATCAAAATACCACCACAATTCTTTATAGACCTGGAAAAGGCAATTCTCAACAGAAGTATGAATATGGAATAATTAAAAATCCCAGAATGGCTAAATCAATCCTATACAATAAAAAAAAAAAAAAAAAGCATTTGGAGGTATCACCATCCCAGATTTTAAGGTGCATTACAGAGCAAAAGTATTAAAAACAGCATGGTACTGATGTAGATACAGAGTGTGGATCAATAGAATTGAATTGAGGATCTAGAAATGAAACCACACACCTAAGGTCACTTAGTTTTTGACAAAGAAGCGAAAACCTTACAATGGAAAAAGGACACCATCTTCAACAAATGGTGCTGGTCTAACTGGATCTCCCAGGTTTTTATCATAAAGCCATGTTGGATTTTGTCAAAGACTTTTTCAGCATCTAATGAGATGATCATGTGATTTTTTTCTTTCAGTTTGTTCATTTGGTGGGTTACGTTGTTGGATTTTCACATATTGAACAACACTTTGCATCCATGGGATGAAGCCTACTTGATCATGTTGGATGATGTTTTTAATGTGTTCTTGGATTTGATTTGTAAGTATTTTATTGAGTATTTTTGGATCAATGTTCATAAGGGAAATTGTTCTGAAACTGTCTTTCTTTGTTAGGTCTTTGTGTAGTTTAGGTGTCAGGGTGACTGTAGCCTCATTTTAAAGAATTGGCAATATTCCCTTTTTTTTCTATTTTGTGGAATGATTCAAGGAGTATTAATGTTAACTCTTCTTTGAAAGTCTGGTAAAATTCTGTGCTTAAACCATTTTGTCATGGATCATTTTTTTTGGCAGAATTTTAATGACTGTTTCTACTTTACTAGGTGTTATAGGTCTATTTACTCACCTGATCTTCATTTAACTTTGGTAAGTGGAATCTATCAAGAAAATTGTCCATTTCGTTTGGATTTTCCAATATTGGGAAGTACAGGCTTTTGAAGCAAGACCTAATTGTAACCATACTTTTAAATTATTATTTAACATTTATTTATTTATTACTAAATTCACTTATAACAAACACCAACAATTTCTTAACTATTAATCCTATAAACCCCTAAAACCCCTTTAACCTATCCACTAAACCTATTGACAATTATAACAACTAGTTTCATAACCTTTTAGAATGATACAGTCTCTGGGGCAGGTCCTCAGTCGTCAGGAACACAGTCTTTGTTGTAGATTCTTTAACGCACTTAGCAGTCTTTTTTTCTGGATCTCTCAGATGCAGGTTCATCAGGGTAAGTTGGTTATTGCAGTCTCACCTTAAATAAGGCTTCATGCTTTCTTCTCTGTGGGAGACCCCAGCCGTCTGCAGGCCAACTTACTTCTTTTGAATCAGGCACTCAGCTGCTCTGCCTCAGTCCTTAAAGCCAGGCACAGTTTCCTTTAGGCCAATGATCGGACAGATCAAACCCCTCCAGGCAAAAGCTGAGCCACAGGGTCCAGTCCTTGGCCTTTTGGTGTCTTGCTCAGGCTTTCTTTGCTCACCGGCTTCTTTCTGCTTCAGGGAGAGAGCTGGCCATCAATGGCCAGCCCTTTTTTCAGCAGGACTCTTGGAGCTCTCTAGCATCAGGGGCCTCTTCTTCTTCTGGGCTCCATGCACTGTCCTTAAATAGGAGGAACTCTGTTTCAGCTTAATTTGGGCTCCGCCCACTTAGCAGCTGAAAACAATGTCAGGCCAGATACTTTGTTTCTTCAAGTCTATTGAGTCTTTCCTGTTTTTCCTGACTTCAACCTTGTTTTTCAGTCTATTAAGTCTTTCCTGTTTTTCCTGACTTCATGC
Organism: Lophiomys imhausi; assembly: GCA_907164525.1. Taxonomy (NCBI): domain Eukaryota; kingdom Metazoa; phylum Chordata; class Mammalia; order Rodentia; family Muridae; genus Lophiomys; species Lophiomys imhausi. Next base: position 3,482,701 of record CAJQZJ010033282.1, on the reverse strand, counting down.
TGATAATGCTGTTCATGCCCCAAATTAAGAGACAGTATCAGAAACCCCTATATTTTTACTAATTCTAATTTATCTAACTCCTACACCTAATGATTCTTTGCTTGTCCTCAGTGTCTGTTTTAATGTTCCTCCTTTCATTTCTTGTTTTTCTTAATGTGGATATTGTCTCTCTGTCTTTTAGTTAGTTTGGCTAAGGGTTTGATTATCTTGTAGATTTTCTCAAAGAACCAGCTCTTTGCTTCATTGATTCTTTGTATTATTCTCTTTGTTTCTAATTTATTGATTTCAGTCCTGAGTTTGATGATTTCCTGCCATCTGCTCAGGGTTATCTGGTATGGAAATTTCTATATTGATACAAAAATAAGGTTAATTTTTGATTCATTAGTATAGAATTGTATATTTTGACCCACATTATGTACTTTTCAACATTTATATAATGTATGGTGCCTATACAACTCATTTAAAAGTACAAATTTACTTTCACTCTTTTTATGTGGTACTATTGAAATCTATTTATGGTATTGGGTAATATATGTTGATGGCTGGTCCGTCAAGCTCCTGGTCATGTCCAATACTAGTCTTTATCACAAAAATATATTTGGTAGTTTAAAGAGCTAGTAAAGGCTTAAAAATATATAGCTTGCCTATTCAGACATAAAATAGATTTTAGATGGATAGATAGATAGATTTATAAATAAATCAATCGATGTCTTCAAAACACTCAGAGGTGTATAAAAATGGAATTGAAAGATGTATTTATTATTTTAAATATTATTTGACTTGAGACAGTCAGTTCCTTACAGCCCCCATTTGACTTGGAAGGAGATAACGAGCATCAAAATATCTTCATGAGGAGATAATTCCTAAGGGCAGAAATGCCTCTGATCTCTCACCAGACTATCTACAGACCAAAGATGGACTAGAGCTTAAATTCAGGTAGGTTGATGGTCTGATTCTGCAAAGACAGAATGAGCATATACTTATTTCCTGCTACACAATTAAGTCTGAGGGATTGGCATGGCCAGAAGACTGAAGATGATGCTCCAATGGTTTCCAGAAATATTGGGACTGTCCAGATAGCAAACTGTCATTATTCCTTTTGGAAGTTGCTTGCTTACATTTCCAACTCACTCAGATATCTTTACCTCTTCATAAAGCTTTGGTGGGGTTGAAGATATAATAAATGAAAATTTTCTCACACCTAAAGAAACAAATGCCTATATGTATATAAGAGACTTACACAACACCAAATATATTAGATCATGCCAAAAAATGTCATTAAATTATTAACCAGTATTTATTTTGAAACTGAATTACTGAATTAAATTAAATTGAAATTAATTTCAATTGAGTTTAAGTTGTTTAGGGTTTAAAAGAATACTTTTAAATCTAAATAAAAACTTTTGGTTTATAAATATAGGATACTATAAAAGATAATTAGGTTCAGAATTTTAGACTCACCAAGATAGAAAAGATTATTTTTTCTTCAAGTTTACCTGATATAAATAGTTTAAACATTTTATATATATATATATATATATATATATATATATATATATATATATATAAAACTTTTATATATGGTTTTCCTGATTATTTCATACTGGTTCATATTGTATATAGATTCAAAAATAGCCTTTTTATTAGTTAAAAAGAGGGAATTGAAGTAGTGATATGCTATGTATTCTAAATGTTAACTAATTATTCCCAGAGGCCTATTTGCTGTCTGTTACTTTGCTTACAAACCATTGTCTCTGATTTGTGTTAATAAAATGCTGAGGTCTGTGACTGGACAGAGAAAGAGGTAGGCAGGGAAAAGGTTGTTGGGCTCTCGGAGCATGGAGGTCCATGGGAAAAAGAAGCTAAGGGAGAAAGGAGGAGACATACCATAAGAGATAATTGTTAGAGATGTAAGAACATCATGCCACATGACCTGGAACTTAAAAGATAGCATAAGTTGGGCTAAGATTACACAATCTAGGCTAAAGCTTGTTAAAATTTATCCAGTTTCTGGTTGATTATTTATAGTGGAGGGTTAAGGATTAACAGCGACTATGAATTAACTTAAAATAAATACTGGTTAATAATTTAATTATGAGGGGGATCCAAGATGGCAGCGGCCTGCACAGACGCATTTTGAACTCGGGGAAAACAGCCATTAAGCCACAGAGTTATAAGACACCGAGCAACAATCTGATGACTTGATCCCCCTGGGTTTCACCCAGCTACCCAGGGACCATTAAAAGTCCCTGGGCAGGATTCTCCTCCCCTCTCTCAGACACTCATGGAATCCGGGAATCAGGAACCCTCACCAGAAGAGACACAGGGTAAGAACCACTCAAATACCCAGCGGGCAGATTCGAACCCCACACAGGGTTACTCACCAGCCTACTGGGCCCCCAGATCCCATGCAGGTGTTCCAGCTATTTAGCAAAAGGTTGCAGACCCGTGGGAGTGCTATACACTCTATACAGAGCCACAGTGGCAGGAGGCACAGTGTCTGACAGGTCCACAATGGATCAGCTCAGTGGCCAGTGGGTCCACATCTCTATTTTGGAAAGCACAGGCAAATTGTGCTTCCCCAGAGGGGTGTTGGACATACATTCAGGCTCCTATATTGAATTTACAGTCACTGGAATGAACACTGCAGCTGGACTGAGCAGCAGGACACACTTCCAGCAGCAGATTATGCAGCAGCTCGACTGCTGTGTATCAGAACTTGGAAGACAGTGAGTGGTCCCATTTGCCAGTATACAAAGCCAGCTCCATATACACATAGATGGAGCTGTTAGAGTGGCAGAAAGGGCAGCTGGGATGGAAGGCAGATTTGTCCTCCAAAGGGTCCAAGCCCTGAGCATGTTGTGGGGTTATTATTATTAGATGCTTTTGCTAGAGCTTGCCCTTCTGGCGGGAAACCAGAGCTTAAGCATATAAACTTCCACCCCTGGAAGAGTGGGGTTTTGACTTGGGGGATACTGCTGAGTGACTCACCTTAAGGGTGTGGAGTTGGGTCCTTTCAAGACTCCAGGGGGCTCTCTCAACTACCAAACTTGGGACCTCCAGAGTCCACAGAATCTGTGCCTGGACACACAGGACCATACCAACAGAGCCGCTGCAGGCTGAACTCTCAGTGTACAACATAGAGCTCTGACTTGTGAGCAGTGAAACAATCCTGGACCATTTCCCATTGCCTGGGAATAGGCTGCACCAGCTCACAGTGCTTCTGGCTATCAGATGCACATTGACCCTGAGAACCCCTTGTGAGCAGCCGGGGAGGACTACAAACATGGTCCAACAGATAAACTTCAGGGGAGCTACAACCCCACCCAACAGCCTGCAGCCTACCAACCTGCACTGTCATCTATATGAAGACCAGTTGGATCCCAGGAACCTACAGGAACACATCCCCATCACAACTCCTCACCTGAGTCCCCAATTGGGAAAAAAACAGGAAGGGGTGAGCTCTCAGAGACACACTGAGGACCTCCACACAAGGCCCCATCCAGCCAGTGGAAAGCAACAGATCACCAAGTGATACGATTGCTACAGCAAAGCACCCTCTTTGGCTCCAAGTCAAGAAGGCAAAAGGAACAAACAGCTAAGAACAACCAAAAGGCAAAAGGACAGGGAAAAATCAGAATCAACAAAAGCCAGGGAATTATGACCCCAACAAAATGCAACAATGCCAGTACAGCAAGCTCTGACCACTTCACCACAGCTGAAACACATGAAAGTGACAAAAATTCTACAGTCTGGAAAATGGTAGAGTCCTCTTAAGAAGAATTTAAATCTGAAGGAATTCAAAGAGTCCACAATTTTACAAGCAAAAGCAACGGATAATGCCATTAGAGAGCTCCAAGCCAAATTGGCTCAACTTGAACAGGAAAGAGATAAGGCAATGAAAGATTTAAAACATATGAAAGATTTCCAGGCAAATACAAGCAAATTGTTGCAGGAAATATGAAAAACGAATAAAATCTTCATCAAGACATGAAAATCGAAATGGAAGCAATAAAGAAAATACAGTCAGAAATAAGAGTAGAAGTGGGGAATCAAGGGAAGAGAACAGGAACTACAGATATGAGTATCAAAAATGGAATATAAGAGATGGAAGACAGAATCTCAGGCATGGAAGATTCGATGGAAGAAATCAGTACAACATCTCAGAAAATGAGAAAGCTAAAAAAGTCCTCACCCATAACACCCAAGAAATCAAGGACTCAATGAAAAGAGAGAACCTGAGAATTATAGGCATAGAGGAAAGAGAAGACTCCCAATTCCAAGATCCAGGAAACATCTTCAACAAAACCATAGAAGAAATCTCCCCAAACCTAAAGAAAGAGATCCCAATAAAAATCCAAGAGGCTTACAGAACACCAAGCAGATTATATCAGAAAAGAAACTCCTCTTGCCCCATAATAATTGAAACTCTAAATGTACAGAACAAAGAAAGAATATGAAAAGCCATAAGAGAAAAAGCTCAAGTAACATATATCGGCAGACCCATCAGAATTACACCTGACTTCTCCTCAGAAACTCTAATAGCTAGAAGGATCTGCACAGTTGTCCTATAAGCCCTGAGAAAACATAGGTGCCCAGCCAGACTACTATATCCAGCAAAAATCTCTATCAGCATAGATGGAGAAAACAAGATATTCCATGACAAAATCAAATTTAAACAATATCTACCCGCAAATCCAGCCCTACAGAAGATCCTAGAAGGAAAATTCCAACCCAGAGAAGATAACTACAACCAAGAAAACAGAGGAAACAGAAAACTCCAAGGTACCTAAACCAAAAGAAACATAGGACTACCACCTATACCAAAATAATGGGAAAAAACAACCTCTGGTTACTAATATCCATAATATCAATACCCAAATCCCCAATAAAAAGACACTGGTTTACCGATTGGATCCATAAACAAGACCCATAGTTTTGCTGCTTACAAGAAACACATCTTACTAACAAAGATAAACACTATCTCAGAGTAAGAGCTGGGAAAAGGTTTTCCAAGCAAATGGACCCAGGAAGCAAGCTGGAGTAGCCATCCTAATATCAAGCAAAATATACTTCCAACTGAAGGTAATAAAAAAAAGACAGAGAAAGCCATTACACACTCATTAAAGGAAATATTCATCAAGAGGACATCTCAATATTGAACATCTATGTCCTAAATACAAAGGCACCTACATTTGTAAAAGAAACTCTCCTTAAACTTAAATCTCACATCGATCCCCACACATTAGTAGTGGGAGATTTCAACACCCCACTCACAACAATGGATAGATCATCAAGACAGAAACCAAACAGAGAAATAATGAGTCTAATAGAGCTCTTGAACAAAATGGACCTAACAGATATCTACAGAACATTTCACCCAAACACAAAAGAATACACCTTCTTCTCAGCACCGCATGGAACCTTCTCCAAAATCGACCATATAGTTGCACCCAAAGAGAGCCTCCACAGATACAAGAATATTGAAATAACCCCTTGTAACTTATCAGTCCACCATGGAATAAAGCTGGACTTCAACGGCAACAGAATCAACAGAAAGCCTACACACACATGGAAATTGAACAACTCTTTACTGGATGACTACTGGGTCAGGGAAGAAATAAAGAAGGAAATCAAAGACTTCTTAAAATCCAACGAAAATGAAGACACAACATACCCAAACCTATGGGACACAATGAAAGCTGTGCTACAAGGAAAGTTCACAGCACTAAGTGCCTTCAAAAAGAAAATTATGACAGAGCATATTAGCAAATTAACAGCCAAACTGCATGAATTGGGAAAAAAAAAGAACCAAAAGCTCCCAAGAGGAACAGAAGGCAGGAAATCATCAAGCTTAGGGCTGAAATCAAAAACTTAATAACAAAAAGAATGATACAAAGAATCAATGAAACCAAAGAGTTGGTTCTTTGAGAAAATCAACAAAATAAACAAACCCTTAGCCAAATTAACTAAAAGACAGAGGGAAAAAAACCCAAATTAACAAAATCAGAAATGAAAAGGGAGAAATAACAATAGACATTGAGGAAATCCAGAGAATATTTTGGTCCTACTTTAAAATCTATACTCCACCAAATATGAAAACTTAAGCAAAATGGACAATTTTCTTGATAGATTCCACCTACCGAAGCTAAATCATGATCAGGTTAACAGATTAAACAGCCCTATAACCCCTAGGGAAATAGAAACAGTCATTAGAAATCTCCCAACCAAAAAAAAAAAAAAAAAAAAAAAAGCCCAGGACCAGATGGTTTCAGCATGGAATTCTACCAGTCCTTCAAAGAAGAGCTAATACCAATACTCTTCAAACTCTTTCACCAAATAGAATCAGAAAGAACACTGTTAAACTCATTCTATGAGGCCACAGTTACCCTGAATCCTAAACCACACAAAGACCCAACAAAGAAAAAGGACTTCAGACCAATTTCCTCATGAACATTGATGCAAAAATACTTATTAAAATACTAACAAACCGAATCCAAGAACACATCAAAAGTATCATACACCATGATAAAGTAGGCTTCATCCCAGGAATGCAGAGATGGTTCAACATATGAAAATCCATCAACATAATTTACCACATAAACAAGATGAAAGAAAAAAACCACATGATTATCTCGCTAGATGAAGAAAAAGCATTTGACAAAATCCAACACCCCTTCATGCTAAAAGTTCTGGAGAGAACAGACATACAAGGACTATATCTGGAAATAATAAAGACAATATACAGCAAGCCAGTAGCCAACATTAAAGTAAATGGAGAGAAACTTGAAGCATTTCCTCTAAACTCAGGGACAAGACAAGGATGTCCACTTTCACAGTATCTCTTCAATATAGTACTTGAAGTTCTTGCTAGAGCAATAAGACAACTAAAGGAGATCAGTGGAATATAAATTGGAAAAGAAGAAGTCAAATTATCCCTATTTGCTTTAATATGATAGTATACATAAGTGACCCCAAAAATTCCACCAGAGAACTCTTAAACCTGATAAACACCTTCAGCAAGGTGGCTGGATTCAAAATTAATTCAAAAAAAAATCAGAAGCCCTTCTTTATACAACAAATAAAAGGGCTGAGGAAGAAACCAGGGAAACAACCCCCTTCACAATAGCCACAAACAATATAAAACACCTCGGGGTAACTCTAACCAAGCAAGTAAAGGACCTGTACAACAAGAACTTCAAGCCCATGAAGAAAGAAATTGAAGAGGCCATTGGAAGATGGAAAGATCTCCCATGCTCATGGATAGGTAGGATCAACATAATAAAAATGGCCATCCTACCAAAAGCAATATATAGATTCAATGCAATTCCTATTAAAATACCAACACAATTCTTTATAGACCTGGAAAAAGCTATTCTCAATTTCATATGGAACAACAAAAAAACCAGAATAGCTAAATCAGTCCTGTATAATAATAATAATAATAATAATAATAATAATAATAATAATAATAAAACATCTGGAGGTATCACCATCCCAGATTTCAAGCTGTACTGCAGAGCAATAGTAATAAACACACCAGACCAGAAATATAGAATATAGAAACAGACTAGTGGATCAATGGAATCAAATTGAAGACCCAGAAATTAACCCCCACACTTATGGTCACCTAATTTTTGAAAAAGAAGCCAAGACTGCAAAAAAGGACAGTAACTTCAACAAATTGTGCTGGTCCAAGTGGATGTCCTCATGTAAAAGAATAAAATTAGACTCATACTTATCACCTTGTACAAAACTTAAGTCCAAGTGGATCAAAGACCTTTATTAAGCCCGGTCACACTAAATCTACTTACTAGAAGAGAAAGTGGGAAAAACCCTCCAACTAATTGGCACAGGTGACAACTTCCTGAACAGAACAACTCAGGACCTAACACCAACAATCAATAAATGGGACCTCATGAAACTGAAAAGCTTCTGTAATGCAAAAGACACTGTCATTCAAACAAAATGGCATCCTACAGATTGGGAAAAAATCTTCACCAACCCCACATCTGATAAAGGGCTAATATCCAAAATTTACAAAGAACTTAAAAAATTAAATTCCAAGAAACCAAAATAAATCAATCAAAAAATGGGGAACAGAGCTAAACAGAGAATTCGCAAAGGAAGAATTCCTAAAGGCCGAGAGACACTTGAAGAAATCATCAGAGAAATGCAACTCAAGAGGAGTCTAAGATTCCATCTCACACATGTGAAAATGTCTAAGATCAAAAGCTCAAATGACAGCACATGCTGGGGAAGGTGTGGAGAAAGGGGAACCCTCCTCCATTGCTGGTGGGAGTGCAGGCTTGTGCAGCCACTATGGAGTTCAGTCTGGCGATATCTTAGAAAACTTGGAATAGCTCTACCTCGCGACCCAGCCATACCTCTTCTGGGTATACACCCAAATGACTCCTCACCAAATCACAAGGAAGTTGTGTCACATGTTCATAGCAGCCTTATTTGTAATAGCTAGAAACTGGATACAACCCAGATGTCCCTCAACTGAAGAATGGATTAAAAAAATATGGTAAATATACACAATGGAATACTACTCAGCTATAAGAAACAAGGAAATTGTGCAATTTGCAGCCAAATGGATGGATCTAGTAAAGCTCATCCTGAGTGAGCTAATCCAGACTCAGAATGATGCATATGGCATCTATTCACTTATAGTTTAAATAATTTTATATAATATATATTATATTATAGATGCATTTATATGTTTATACATAATATATTATTGACATATATTATTTGTATAAATAATATAATACTAACTGTTTTGTATTTGAGATAAGGATAAAGACTAAATCTAAGAAATTCCTCCTATTTTTTTCTGCCTTCCATGCAGTTATTTTACCTCTTGATTTATTCCACTTTGTTTCATATTTTTTAAAGTTTGCTTTGATTCCATTTCACTTCTTTTTGTGACTTATTTGATTTGTAATTACCATAAGGATAGTCAGGATATCATAATAATGATAACAATAACCTGCCTTAAACTGACAAATTAAGTTCAATTGCAAACAAAGTCATTTTGTTTTTAGTCTATATCATTTATTTTTTTGTCATTGACCTCACACGTAACTATGTTATATCCTGTAACATATTTATTAATAAAGTTATCTACAATAATCTATTTTGTTTTTATAGCATGATTAAATTGGTTTATACACTACCATAATTGTAAATTATTCTATATTTGTTAGTTGTTCTTGTAAGTTGAACTTAATATCAAAGACTCTCTCAGGTTCTGTACTTCTATGAAAGAATCTCTCTTTCCATTTTTAAGAATGATGTCGACAAATGAGACATTCACTTTTGCATATTTTGTTGTCTTTAGGAACTTGAGTATTGCACCTCATTCTCTTTGCCCTGAGTATCAGCTGAAAATTCTGTTAATATTTGTGTAACAGTTTTACTGGACCTGCAAAATAAATATTCATTGTTGCTTTAAAAATTCCATCTTCTTTTTTCTTTTTGATTTCTCCATCTTATATACCTATATCCCCTCACATGTTTCCTCACTTTTTGGTACTCTGATTCAAACACACATATCTACAGATTCAAAACTTCATCCACTTATGAAAGAGAATATGTTCTCTTTAAAACCATTTAATCTGGTCTACTTCACAATAAATATCTATGGGCTCACCAATTCATACACAAATTTTATAATTTCATTTTCTCTATAGCTGAATAATATTCCATTGTGTATATGTAGAACATTTTCCTTATCCTGTCATCTACTTATGGATTATTATTTTTTTTATTTCCAGTGTGCTGTGAATAGAGAAGAAATGAACAAAGATCAACAATGTTTCTCTATAGTGGGATATAAAATTCCTTGGGTATATGCTTAGTAGTGGTACATCTATATAATATAGTAGATTCATTTCTGGTTTGGAGGGAACCTCCACACTGATCTCCATATTGGCTGAGTCAATTAACACTCCAACAAATAACAATTTCAATGCAATTCTTCAGATAAATTGAAGCAAATTTTAAAAGTTTTATAGGAAAACAAATGAGATAGCCAAAATCACCTGACAAATAAAATCAGTGCTAAAACTATCAAGAGCTCCATTTTGATGTCCTAATGCAAGAGATATAGTAATAAAAATCATCATGGCATTGGCATAAAAACAGACACATTGATAATTGAGATAGAGTGGTTAACCCACACCCCAACTGCCACAATGCTTTTGTTTTTGTTGTTGTTATTTTTGCAAAGAAGTCAACAATACACATTGGAGAAAAGACAGAATATCCAATATATGGTGCTGGTCAAACTGGATATCTACATGTAAAGGAATGAAATTTGATTGCCATTTTATGTCATCTGGAAAAAGCTCAGCTCCACCTGGATCAAGAACCTGAACCTAAGACCAACACCTGAAACTGTTATGTGAAAGAGTAGTTAATATGCTTGACCATACTGATGAGTGAATGAGTTTTCTCAATAGGATCCTGGTAGCCCAGGCATAAAGACCAAGGAATTACAAAAGAGACATCATGAAACTACAAAGGTTTGGTTCAGGAAATTACACCACTATTTGAATGAATGAAGATCCCAGCATACAGAATGAAGACAAATCTTTATTAGTTTGGTGTTGTAGTTGAACGACACAGGTCTCTTGGTGATAAAAACTGGGACCCCAGGCAGCACTTCCATGCCCGTAAAATAAATATACCAAGACCTTTTAATGTTTCAGCACTTAGGCCTTACTTAGCTGGGTAGACTCCCAGCTAGCTCATCTAAATTAGCCTGACCACCTAATGCCAGCCACCCTAATGCATTGTGGTTTGCTGTATCTTCCAAGCTGTCAAACACATCTGCATTTATGTCTCTTGGCAATAAGAGGGCTTCCTCTGTCTCTTCGCAGGGTTCCTTTCTTCCTTCCAGGAAGCCCTGTCTTCTTATTCTCTCTCTGTCCAGTTAATTGGCTACCAGTGACTTTTATTATCCAATCACAGAATGTCTCAAAAGGGGCAGTAACCAGATCTCAGAACACTGAATTCAGGTTTTGAAAGCCATGCATAAGACCTTTCTCCAATAAATAGTCTTGCATCTGAAAGAGGGTTCATATTTACAATATACAAAGAACTCAATAAACTTGCTAAAAAAACAAAACAAAACAAAAAAAAAACAAGCCACCCAATTAAAGAACGGAAAGCAGAACTAATCAGTGCTCAGAGATATATGCTGTAATTTTGGAGGAATGTTAGTTGCAAAATTCAGGTATTGTGAGTCATCTCACTAATGTGTGAATTATAATATGTAATTTAATATTTGCTGTCTAACATTAAATATCACAGTATAAATATAACTTCTTACATGAGAAACTTAATCCTACAGCTAATCCATATGTTATATCTTAAAGTTTTATTGTGACTGTTATTATTTTTTTTATTTTGACTTCATTTTGATGTTTAAGGAGAATGGTGATAATGAATGTAAGAGTATTAACTATAAATAATAAATTTGAAGTGTTCATGGGAATTTAGTCACAGAATTTAAACTCAATTGTGTAATTTCAAGTAGAGTTTGAACTGTAATTTGTTCTGAATAAGAAAAGATTAAAGGATACTTCTGCACAAGTAAAAATATGTTAGTAAAATTATATATGCCTTTCCAATTTGTGAACCATTATGAATAATGCCATGGAGGCCTTATAATAATTAATTAGATAAAATTTATGAAAAATTTTGAAAAAGAACAAATATTTCTAAGTCAAATATTAATTTAAGATACTGTGGAGATAAGTTAGAGAAAAATGAAGAAAAAAATCCAAGGGAAAATTCTAGCTTCTTGATTTCAGTCACATGCTCACAGGATTTATGCTGTCTGCCTCACAGCTGCTTAGAAAGACAATAGGAAGAGAACACTTCCTTTTTTTTTTTTTTTTAACAGGACCACTCTAAAAAGGGACATATAGTTTTCCAGGAATGATGAATGACAGATGAGGAGCTTAATAACTTTTCTTCCATTGATTTATTATGTCTAAAGATTCAGGTAAAATGTTGAACTGCTGTATAAACATACATCCAACTAGCGTTCTGTAGCCTGAGCAGTTTTTATTTATGTATTTAGGAATATATATATTTCTTTAGATATATATGAAATTAAGCCCATTAATTTGAAAGAGATAGAGGAGCATATGGGAATGTTTAGAAGGGGAAAGGGAAAGGTGGAAATTATATAATGTAGTAAAATTTCAACCAAATTAATTAATTAAAAATAAATATGCTAAAATATATGCTGTACATGATGTATGAGTTTTATGGATTTGGTGTCTCATTTTATCTATTAAATAAAGTCTTGATTGAAAAATTAAATGTAATATGTTTATGCTGAATAAGAGTATGAACTATTTTAACCATTAGAGGAGCATTTTGATTATAAACAAATAAAATGTAGTACATGAAGAAGGGACACAATTCATCTTTGTTCTTTTAAGGGAAATAAACTATAATGGCAGAATTTTAGCAAAGAATTCTAATGAGCAGGAAGAAGATATCAACGTAACATGGTTATTTCTTCTAAGTGACACACAAACACCAATGTAACATGGTCAGTTCTACTAAATGACACACAAACAGCAGTGTAACATGGTCAGTTCTATTAAGTGACACACACACAGACTTACATATATACTCAAAGGCACATTGCACTGACTTTATTATTTATTTCTACTCATAAATGAATTTTAAGGCTTTTGGTCTGCAGTTCTTGCTTCATTTCCTCTTTGTCATCACTTGCTTTCCCTACAACCTCTAACAACATTTCTGTCTATGTTGTTTGTGCAACTATATTACAGTACCCAGTAGATTACACTTTATTTTATTATTATTATTATTATTATTATTATTATTGTTATTTTAGCTTTTTTGAGACAGGGTTTCTCTTTGTAACAGAGCCCTGGCTGTCCTGCACTCACTTTGTAGACCAGGCTGTCCTCAAACTCACAGAGATTCGCTTGCCTCTGTCTCCCACGTAATGGGATTACAGGCATGTTTCACTACACCCAGTGATTCCACTTTTTTAAAATGTTTATTTATTGAAATTACATCTCCAACACAGTCCCCTCTCTCCACCCCTCCTGTCCACACCCTCCCACCCTCTCCTTCTTTTCCCAGAATTCATAATTCTTTTTATTAATAATTAGGACATAATTATGAAGAATTATAAGGTATAACATGCATTCTCAGTGTCCAAGCCATACATATTTGTCTACTGTTATTAATATTCTATTATTTATCTATCTCCATGAGTTTAAAGTTCAATACTAACTCATTTTCCATCCTAACTTGCATTACCAACTTCAGTTGGTAATGTGATCACACTTTTTAATTAAAAATTTATTTTTCCATATAATGTAACCATATTTAATTCATATAATTAATAATACTATACTTTCATTAATAAGATTTTTTCATATAATATGGTGTGATCACAGCTTCCTGTTTCTCATCTTTTCCAAGATCTTCCCCCATTTCCCCATACATCCCTCTGCACACCTTCTTTCTCTCGCCTTCTTTGTAAACAAATAGGCAAGTAAAGAAACAACAAAGCATAAGAAAACAAACAACACAAAACAACAAAACCAAAGAAAAACACCTACATAGTTATATAGGAACACACACACACACACACACACACACACACACACACACACAAGAAAAAAGGGGAAAAAAGAAAAAGAGAACTAGACCCACACAAAGTCAGAAACCATAAAATATAAGCAAAAGATCAGTAATGTCACAAACAGAGGCACACATAAGATACAGCCCAAATCTAAGGAATACCTGGGAAATTGGAAGAAATCTGATCATCCTGGCTAATCTATAAGAGCAAAGAATATTTCTCCATTGTATGTGCCCCAATGCCAAATTGCACAATGCATCAAGTGGTCATATACCTTTAATTTTCTCTAATCGGTATGAGTTCTGAATTTCCTATTTATTTCTTTTTTAATATTTAATGATGTTGACATTTTGAAGGATACAGACTATTTGTTTTGTAGAGTATTCCCCAATTTGGGCTTGTATATATTTTCTCATTATTAGATTCAGGCCCTGCATATTTAGAAGAAAACCACAAAAATGATGTTTAGTCCTTTCTACTGAGCCATTAAAAGTAGGTTCTGACCCGCATATATATATATATATATATATATATATATATATATATATAATTGAATAAAGCCACATGAAGCTTTTTAAAAAATAGTACATTATTGCTTCTTACAGGGATACATATTACTTACCCACCCCCTCCTTTTTCTCCTCTCTTACCTTCGTATCCAATTCCCTCTCTCCATCCACTTCCACTGTCTATTTTATTTACCCTTCTGAGTGAGATTCAACCTTCCTCCCTTGGGCCTACCAAGTTACTTAGGTTATTTGGGTCTGTGGATTGTAGTATGGTTATTCTGTACTGTATGGGTAGTAATGGTTTATGAGTAAGTACATACCGTGTGTATCTTTCTGGTTGTAGGTACCCTCACTCAGGATGATTTTTTCTAGTTCCATCCATGTGTCTGTGAAATTCATGATTTCCTTGTTTTTAATAGCTAAGTAGTATTCCATTGTGTAAATGTGCCACATTCTCTTTATCCATTCTTCAGTTGGAGGACATCTAGTTTTTGGTTATTATGAATAAAGCTGCTATGAACAGAGTTGAGCTAATGTCATTGTGGTATTTGTGGGACATCTTTTGGGTTTATGCCCAGGAGTGGTATAGTTGGGTCTTGAGGAAAGACTATTCCCTATTTTCTGAGAAAGCACCAGATGAATTTCCAAAGTGGTTGTGAAACTTTACACTTCAACAAGCAATGGAAGAGTGTTCTTTTTTCTCCACATTTTACCACCATGTGCTGTCCCTTGTGTTTTTTATGTTAACCACTCTGACAGGTGTGAGATGGAATCTCAGAGTCATTTTGAGTTTTATTTCCCTGATGACTATGAATATTGAGCATTTCTTTAAATGCTTATTAGCCATTTGAGAGTTTTCTGTTTAGAACTCTGTGTTTAGCTCTATACCCTATTTTTTAATTGCAGTTGTGGGGACAACAGGGATAGGAGGTGAGAGGACGGGGGGAAGATAGGAAACTGAGGTGGGGGAGCATCTCTGAGACAAGTTGGAGACCAGCAAGAGGGTAGGCCCCTGGGAGGAGATGGAGGTGACTCTAGCTAAGATACCCAGCAGCAGGATATAGACATCGACCATGCCTCCTTCTATCTAGGTAAGTCATTCTAGGGGAAGGAGGGAATCACCAACTCACCCACAAAAACTTCAACCTAAAAGCTACCTTGTATATTAGATGTGTAGGGATAAAAATATACTTAAAATTGAGGGAATGTCCATCCACTAACAGACCCAACCGAAGACCTACCCCAAGGGAGAGGGTCAACCCCTACCACCATTAGCGATACTTTGCCATGATTACAGACAGGGGCATAGCATAACCGTCTCTGAGAACCTCTATGCAGCCAACCATTCAAAAAGAGTCTGAGACTACTACCAAACATTAGATCAAGAGCAGGTTGTCTTGTGGAAGAATAGGGGTAAGGATAGAAAGGCCTAGAGAGAGAAAAAAAAACTGCACATGAAGACCAACAGAGACCACTAACCTAAGCCAAAGGGGGCTCACAGAGACTGAAGCACCTACCAAAGAGCATTCATGAACTGGACCTACGCACCCTATACCTATGTAACTGATGGGTAGCTTGGTCATCATTTGAGTCTCCTAGCAAGTGGAGCAGGGCTGTCTGTGACATGGACTCTGATGCCTGCTTTTTCACAACTTTCCCCAACACGGCTATGGTACATGGATGGCCTCAATGGAAGAGGAGGCGCTCAGTCTTAATGTGACTCAATGTGCTGGAGTAGGATGGTACAGAGGGCTCCCCTTTTCTGAGTAGTATGGGAGGGGGAACGGGGGAATGGGCTAGAAAGGGGGGACCCAGTGGAGGGGAGGGAGGAGACTACGATCGATCGGGATATAAAATGAATAAATAAATAAACTTTATATATATATATATATATATATTTGGGTTCATTAAATAAAACAGAAAGAAAGAAAACCATTGTACTACAGCAAAGATTCATATGATTCTCTGTAAAATTCTGTGGACCATAAAGTCTGTCCACAATCATTCATACATCTCTGTCACTGTAGTGTGAAAAACTACAGACAAACTGTTAAATGAAGTGGATGTAGCTATATTTGAATATAGTATTTTCCAACATAGAATTTAAATATATCAAATATATTTAAATAAAGCATTGCATATAAACTCCAAAGAATAAAAGAAAAGAAATAGTATACTTATTTATTTCACTTAACAAATTGCATAAGAGCTATCTTGTAGGTGATAGGTATCTTGCATGTGATATAATTATTATGGAAACCTCAAAATTTGGTTTGAGAGATGGACAGATCTTCTTCTTGCATAGAACCCACATAGTGGCTTTCAGTAGTCTATAATCTAGTTTCCAGTGAACAAATGCCCTCTGACTTCTGCAGGCACCAGGCACACACTCGGTGAGCATACAATCATGCAAACAAAATAATCATAATCAAGACAACATGAAATCTAAACAAAAAGTTTCACTATATATGACTAGATATGAGTATAAATGTACAAAATATAAACTCAGAAAAGGGATGAACTTTAGTAGGACCAAGAGCTATGGGATGAGAAAGAGTGGAATTATGATGGGCATTCTAGACAAGGATATGCACAGGGATAATAGTCTCCTTTCGGAAAAGCTTTTTCATTTAGTATGGGTCCTTGTTGAGGTCAAATACGTATTCATCATCCTTAATACAACCATCATTAATAAAGCTTCCCAGGAATATATATTTTAGAAATCCAAGGTATATTCTAATATTCATATCAGTGTGATAAATCAATTTAATACACTTTCCATTGCTTTTTACCTCCAAAATATGCTAGAATTTTAGTGTTTTGTTTTGCTTATATGTTGGTGGATATTACTGACTGCATCCATCTCTTCTGAATTTCCTTTCAGGTGAGAATTAATTACTTGATCATTTGAAGCTCACCACCTCTGAATTATCTGCCTGATCAGCTTATGCACCCTTTCTTAGTTCTCATTTTAATAGATTCTGAATTTTAAATATATGAGCAGCAGGTAATAGTTGGAATGTTCTGTAGATTTAAGTAGTGCAGAATTCTGAGGGTAAGGACTTGCCTAAGAAAGGTATTGAATTTTTGAAATCTGGTATACTATTAAAGGGGAATGTCTCCAGGTTTATGGTGCAATTATCTTTCATTAGTCCTGAAACTTGAAATAAAAGAGTAACACAATCTTCCAATTAGAGTAAAATTGTACCTGAAATATTCAAGTTCAAAGTCAGAGCCCTGCACTTTGTGACTTACAAGTTGCAAACTGTGTATGTTCCATGTGCATTTCGTTAATCTATAGTCCATTATTTTACTCCTTAATAGATATGTGAGCTGCAACTGATATGCATAGTTCAGTAACTATGGTTAAACTTAAAAGAAAAATAGAGAAATGGCTGTTCTCTAAAGTATACATTACAAAATCACAAAGGTGAAAAGGTTTGAAGTATTTGATTTCCTTTTGGTGCCTTCTAAAGAAAGAGTAGGAAATGCAGCAAATACTAGACGTATTTTATTAATCACATAGTCTAAGTTGATGCAGTACATACATAGGAATGTGAAATGTCAGATTCAATTAGATGAATTCTGGTAAAATAAACCATTTTACCACAGGAGCATTTTTAAATCGTAATGCTCAAATACAGGTACTAAGCATTTGAATAAGCATGCATAACTATACTCAGCTCTTTAATTGTTGAGATACAGACATTGCTTTCCTAGTGCATGATGCAAAGAAAAGGAAGATTCTTATGTAAATGTTTGTTTCTAGCTTTTATCTTATAATACACTCTTGAAAACCAGTCCTGTACAGCAACAGATAGCATACTTCTTCCCCACACAGCACTGCAGTTTTTCAGGTCGTTGGGTGGTCAAAGAAGCTGTTTCATAAGGAGCATGCTTTCACAAGATCTGATGGAAATGAAAACTACCACAAAATTAAAACTTAATAAGTCTAACGTAGACCTTCCTCATCTATTCTTTTACGAAAGTGAACATGCATATCACAAGTCATTAACTATTCTATGTTAGATGATGTAATGACCCTGAGCCTTGCCCTACCCAGTCACTATTAGTGTCTGTCTTTTATAAATAAGATTTGCTTGAAAAAAGTAAACAACTTGCCTAATATTGTTTAACTTAGACTAAGATTCAGTAGGGATGATCAATTAGATATAATGAACTGTAATTTGAGTGCTAAGTATAGGCTCCAATATTTAAGTGGTATTGCATATTGCATACATAGTTCCTTTGCAACCCACTATGTTAAATTTATTATGCTTATCCTAAAAGTAATTGTTATTATCAACTACATTGTGCTATTATTCATACTTTAAGATAATTACTCTGCTAATATGAACCCATACTAATGAAAAATAGATTGTAACAAAGATTATTAGAGATACAACTAGAGGTACCGGTAACAAACTCTATCTTTTTTGTGACAAAATAGTATGCCAGCCCCTGAAAAGCTGTTGCATAGATCAACTCACAGTGACTCTGACCATATTTTCAATACTTAGGTAAAATCAAATTTGCCAAAACCCAGCACAGAAGGGTGGGTGGGTCTTGAAACCCAATCAGGAATAAGGAAGTTATTGGCAACTGATAGCTTCTGGTAAACAAGGGTCAGTTTGCTTTAGGGATCTGATTCCAGAGAAGTCTAAGTTGATGCATTACATACATAAGGATATGATTCCAGAGAAGCCTCAGCAGAAGGTCTTATCCCACTATACAAGGACCACAAAGTGGACGATGTGAGTTAAAAGACAAGGCACATGGCAGCAGAAGGGGAAAGTGGTGGGAATACAAGCTTAGAATTGGAGCAGAAGAACTTTTGGGTAGATTTGATGAAAACAAATATTTGTCTGTATGAAATATGGAAATAATGCATAAAATTTTAAAGTAAAAACAGTCTGTTTTTTTTAAATCTTAACACTGACAAAAATATTTTATGTATTTTCTGACAGCCCATGAGGAAGATAATCTTGGGTGTGTATGTTTATGGAATACCCATAAACATACCATTGTGTACTATTGTCTAGGAGTGTACATATGAGGTTAGTAGGAAACCAGTGTGTGATTTCTTATGCATATCTGTACATGTACACATTTTAAATATTATATGACAGTATCAAATATATTTTTCTTTAGTTTTTGCTTATAGAAGGCAATATATAAGCAAGGTTTTAGGTCTGAGCTTAATCAGATACTATTGCCCCTTTGCACCTTATTTACCATGGTTTAACATATTATAATTTCAGTTTATAATATCAAAATATCAATAAGAATTCTGCATCAATAACACTTTAAGTTTTCAATGTTTATATTCTTCACACCAAGAATAGGCCGGAGGATATTGCCTGGAGATTCCAGGCAGTATCAATAAGCTGCAGCACCTGGAGCTACAGATCATCCTGAGAGGATTAGTATATGAGATTCTTTAGATTAAGGGGATTAAGTGCATTTTCACTCAAGACAATTTCAAATTTTCAAACTTTGTGGGATATAACTCTATTTTAAGCTAGGAACATCTACATAGTATGTAATGGATATTATAATATGGCCAGATAAAAAATGATGATGGAAAATCTGGGTCAAAATCATTAATAACTTATTTAATCACTTTATGTTCTACTTAAAAAAATGAAAAATATAAGTCCTATCAGAATCTGTAAGAAGTGTATTTGGTAATTCATGTAGTTATTTAATTTTAGCTATATTTTATCACTATAGATTTTTTAGCATGACATATTCAGCTAATAATATTCTATGTTCTTCTCAAGAACCACCCATTCTTAAAATTCAAGTCCAGATACTTTGTGATTATGGTCTCTCCATATTTATAGTTAAAAGACACAGATTGAGTGGTTGTACGTAGTACAAACGTTTAGTTTATGCTCGCAAACAACAAAATAGAAATGGTCTGATCAATGAACATTATTGTTCAGAATTAGTTGCTATAATCATTTATGTTCTATCCTGTGGCTTCCCCTAATGGCCTTAGAGCACACTTCTCCACATAGCAAGAAAGGATGTGTCCTAGCTAGACACCCATCCTCCAGAGCACGTTCAACAACACAATATCTCCCAAGCTCAAGACCCTCAGAAAGAAGGTGTTTCAAATCCCAGAAGCTTGCTCAGGTTAGGTCAGTATCAACAAACCAGTGGCTTTCCTCTCATGGTAACGTCTGGAACTCAGTATTATGCTTTATTCTATTTAACACACTGTAGCTCAGGTGCTCACAGATGACTTTCAAAGGGCGCCACACTACAGAAGCACCAGACTTTCTGGAGTTTCTCTTTTGTTTGTTCTTGGGTTCCTGGAAGTCCTCCATTTCCATTATTTTATTCCCTATTCTCCTACCTTAAGAACATAGGTAAAAAAAAAAAAAAGAACATAGGTGAACATACAATTATCAATAAATGTGACTTTTATGAAATATAGAGAGTGTTCTAAAGCAGACTTTACTTTTAATATCATTTTCCTTGAAGCCAAGAAAAGGAAAGGTATGGCTTCTTGAATGAGAGGCTGAGGTGAAGAGCTTCAGAGAATCTTGTCATTGAGACACAATTTACATTTTAATAACTTATATTTACATGTCAATTTTATTGGGTCTCAATATCATGAGGAAATGTATACTAGTAAGAAGAAAAGAAGTATATACATTATATGGATTCATTTATTAAGAAATTATAGATTCATGCTTATTCAAATGCTTTTGGTAATGTTTTGCACAGCATGGTATCTAGAGCTGACAGCTATATTTCAAAATCCTTAATGGGAAGAAATTAACACTTCTGAGAGCTCCGCCTCCTATTGCTTGGCTGTGTATCTGCATCCATCAGCTACTGGATGAAGCCTCTCAGACAGTTATGTTGGGCTCCAGTCATGATGTCAGGGGTTAGCTCTCTCCCATGAGGTAGTCTTAAGTTGGGCCAGTCATTGGTTGGCCGTTCCCTCAATCTCTTCTTGATCTTTATCCGTGTACTTCTTGTAGGCAGGCCAAATTTGGGGGGAGAGGAGGTTTTGTGGGTAGGTTGGTGTTCCTCTCCCTCTACCGGAAATCTCTGTTTGCTATGGGAGGTGGTTTCTTCAGTTTCTGTAATTGGAGCCTGCTTGGAGTCTCAGCTATGATCACCCCCACAGATTTTCTGGAGGCTCCGCTGTTCCAGACATGCCCACCCACTGATTTCCATTGCTTCTCCAAGTCTTCCCTGCATGCCCCGCACCTGATCCCCACTCTGTTCCCCTGCATACTCCCTCTTCCACCAAGTTCCCTCTCTCCATTTACTTCTGATGTCTACTGTATTTCTCCTTCTGAATGGAATTCAAACATTCTCCCTTGGGCTCTCCTTGTTACATTGGATTGGAGCTTGGTTATGTACTTTATAGCTAATACCCACTTATAAGTCAGTACATACCATGTGTGTCTCCCTGAGTCTATGTTACCTTACTCAGGATAATATTTTCTAGTTCCATGTACAAATAATAATGTGAAATCTCAGTGTTCAATTAAATGTTTTAATAAATGTTTGTGTTATTAAACCCATGAATTTATACATACACACACAAACATACACACACACACTCACACACATGTATATCACATTTTAAATAGAATCGAATGTTAAGAATATTTAATTTCTTCCCACTTAGCATTTCGAAATACAGCAAATACAGCTATCAGCTATAAATACCATGCTGTTCAATAAATTACTATTTTTTCTTCTTATCTAACTGAAACTTGCTGTGTTTTGGTCAACATTTCCTCTTTTGCCTTGACCATTATCTCAGACTTAGGAACAATTCTACTCTCTATTTCTGAGTGTACTTTTAAAAAATCCACAAAAGACCATATATAGTGTTTGCCTTCCTCTACCTGGCTTATTTTTTCAATATAATGGTTTTCAGAATCATCCTTATTAGAAATGTAAGAACTTCTTATCTGAGTTTTAATAGCATTCCATTCTGTGAATTAAACCTATTTTATTTAGGTTATTCCCTAGGTAATACCTCAAGGTGAAGTTTTCAATCTGTCTATACAGAAAGGGCATGGTGAAAAGTTTTATGTACATTAAGACATAAGATATCACAGGTTATTAGTATCTTCTATTGTACCTAGAAAAAAAATAATGACTATCAGTTTTGTCTACTGTCTGTATACTACAGTGCTAAAATCATGATTCATACAGTGTCAGAATCCTGGAAATTTGTTAGACTTCAACAATGGAAAGAACTGTGTAACTGCTGTTTCACAATGCCTGATTTAGAATACAGATGTTTCTGCCTTTGATGTTCACTGTTCTGGGTAAACATCTAAATGAGACCCAGCTGTACTAGCTCAGCTCAGGTAGATCACATTTTTATGATCTTGTAGAGTTAAAAACTAATTGTGTTTTTGTCTTAATGCTTTTTGTAGATGACACAGAAACACCAAGCCAAAATGAAGGGCAAGATTTTCCTACTTCCTAGCATCACAATAGGAAGAAAATTAACAGTATTCATTGCCAATTTGCATCAACAATTCTTTTCTTATTGAGGAAGATATTGGTAGCAACGTTTAACTGACTGAAACTTTTATGTGAGAAAGAGAATGAACTTATTTTCTATGCTTGGCTATTTTCCATGTAATAGGGTGTGTTTTTAAAAACACATTCTTGGCCTTCATCACAAAACCAAAGATAGCTATAATTTGGGTAACTCTAACAGATAATTTATGACTTTTGCACTCAGCTTAATGGCCCATAAAAAAAAAAAAAACTCAAAATAGCAGTGGGAGTACTTTGCTTCAGCAGTCAAGAGATTCCAGAGGCTGAGAGAGTTTCTGTAAAGCAACTCTCATGTCAAGGGAAAGTCTGAGCTGCACTGAGAAATTGGTTACTTAACAAATACGAGGAGTTTTGAAGATACACCATGGTGATTCTGATTCTCTTCTGCACATCTAAGAAAAGGGTTCATATGATTGAATTCCCTTTCTTTCCCTAATATATTCAAATGGGATATTACAAATTACTATAAGAGAACCAGTGTGAACCTGTTAGTGACAATGTACTGCACCTAAAATTCTAGCTGTTACAACTGGGTCTTATGATTTTTTTTTTGTCTCCCTCTATGGCCTTTAAACAGTTAATAGCACCTGCTGCTGTTTGCGATAAAACCCCAAAGGAAATGAATGTCAAAGGTACAAGATGAAAGAGAAAGTAATTTTCTGGGAGGGGAGCAGAGTAATTTTGCACTGGGAGGTGAAAGGGTGAGAAGCCAAAAGACTTGTGAGGAATTACTTATGAAACTGGGATTGAGGCTAAGATTCCGAGGGAATGAGAACATTTGGAGGGGCGGGGAGACAAAACCTGGTCATAGAGAAAAGCAAAAAGGACAGGGATTGAAATATACACAGAGAATGTGCTACTGAGAAAGTATGACACTGCGGTAAATATGAAGAAAATCACAAACCCCATATGATTTTGTATATGTATTTTTATGTATTCTTTATATATACTCTGTATGTTTGATGAGTTGAAAATAGCAAACTAGTGTTCAAGATCTTTTATCGACAGTCACATGCCACTAATGAACATCAGAAAATATAAAAATGCAGTAAGAAATTATAAACAACAGCATTTACTACACTTTACAATATGCTGTTATGAGAGATAGAGAGATGCATTGAGGGGTAATGAAGAATGGATAATAGATAAGAAATCATCTTACCCAGGAAAGAACATACCAATGTTTATCAGAGACCAAATGATCATCTCTGAAAATATACATAAAAGTAACATTATACAGACTGAGAAGGCTCTATTTACAAATATATATATGTGTGTGTGTGTGTGTGTGCATACATACACATATATACATGTAATATTAATGAATTAAAAAGAAAGCCATGTATATGATGGAAAACAAGGAGGGATATATGTCATCATCAGGATTGGGAGTGCCCATGTGACTTCAGATGGGCAATTCCCAAAGCATAATAAGGATAGCCTTCCAAAAAACACTGATCTCCTCTGAAATAAAAAAAAAATAACACACACACACACACACACACACACACACACACAGACACACACACACACACACACACACAATTCCTGGAATGATTTGTTTTGCTTTTTCTCTATGTTTACTGGGTGGGAAGAGATACTCTTTAGTTTGAGTTCAAACCCTGCCTTCAATGGATCTGTCATTACGTATGGGTTTGTGGTCATATGGTAGCCTGGAATAGAACAGTTGCCACTGTAGTTGTGGAACTGACTCTCAGGTGGACATAAGCCCATTTCCCTGAATTTCTCAACACACCCCTTCCCTCAATGTGGGAGAGTAAATGCTTGTAGTAGAGTGTACCATGCCTTCTTGGTGAGGCTATATTTATTGAATTAGTGGTGCATGCTCTTCTTTCCTTTAACTTTATGTTATTCTGCTGAGAAACACTTGTTAACATATCTAAGCACTGGATTAACCAAATGCAGTACTTGTGCTACATAAAACCCCTTTAGTATAAATTTGAGAGTTTAGAATTTTAAGATGGATGACACATATGAACTAAGAGGAATATCATAACCTAGTGATATCAAGTTAGCATTATTAACTGGTTAATAAACAAAAAAAGACATGTACTCTTCCCCACCAAACTCATCATATTTACCTCTACTTGGAAATGTTCCTCTTTGAAAAACACTCATGATTTCTTTATCTTTGTAAACTGTCAGTGCCTATCTAATTCATATTTATTAGCTATTGTTAATATATACATTTGTTTGTTTCATGGAACTTTAGAAATAGTTTTTAGTGTTAGCGAGGTATCTCAGTCCTTAAGAAGGAATGTTGTCTGGCTAAGGACTAGAGTTTCATTTGTAGCAATGACTACCAAACACCTGTAATTTACTAATCACCTGTCAATCCAGCTCCAGGTAATCTAATACCTCTGGACTCTACATGTATTATTAACACACACACACACACACACACACACACACACACACACACACACACA
>CAJQZJ010033282.1:3445835-3457531 GCA_907164525.1 Lophiomys imhausi | reverse complement strand
CACACACACACACACACACACACACACACACACACACACACACACACTAACTCTCACATAGAAATACACAGTTTAAAATAAATTAAATATGAAATAATAGCTCTTATATATTATAACTATTATTTCTCACCCTAATAAAATATTAGGACTATTCTTATGACAATAATTTCTTTTCTTTCAACTGAAAACTTACTGTAAGTACCAGCAGCCTGGGAGTACAACTGCTCAGAATGCTTTTGATTTATAAATACAAACATCTTCTGTGTCTTCATTGATCTCTCTCATGAAGTTGGCCTTCACATTATTACAATATTTAGGAGTACTATGCCCACAACATATTTATTGCACTTTACCTCTTGGTTTTTAAAAGGCTGCTCTTCAACAGCATCCCTTCACTACTTGCTGCAAACTTTCTCCTCACTATTTTGCAAATCCTTTTCCATCAATCTGCAGACTATTTCATAATATACTACAAATCATTGTGCCATGTGGTGTTTAAATATAGAGCTCTCCATAAATACTTTTGTATAAGGTATCTTTCAAATACTATAAGGAAATTTAAGGTTATCTTTTAAGTTTAGAATTGAATATGCTGAATTGAACTGACAATACACAGATTGGAGAGAAAAAAACATAAAAATTGACATGCATAAACATGGAACCTTACATGTTATAGATGAAAACATGTTACTAAAGCAGGATGACTTCTGAGCTCTAGATGTTCCATTTGATTTTCAGTCTCTTCTGTGATGTGAATCTAATTTTCTTTGGTTAATGAAATTTCAGTCAAAAGATCGAAGACATTGTATTCCTCTTTGGTGGATTTAATCTTCATAAAAATGAAGAGAATTTATGGAAGGCCTTTTCTGTGTTTCCAGCTACAAGGACAAGATGAATCAGGTAGCTTTTGAGTCTGCTTCAAGTTTTCAGTATGTCAAAGAACTACCCATTCTGGAATCAATGGATGACTCCATATATCACACTCTGGTTATTATTTTTCTTTTTCTTTTTTAGATATAAATTTGCTTCTGAAACGAAAAGAATATTACATTGTCAAAGGCGTCCCATGTATTCCTTAAAATGTCTGTTTTCCACTTTAGACTATTTTCTGGTATAATTATAAAAATATATTTAGCCTAATTAAACTTTAGAAGAGCCCTGAGCAGCACTAAAAAACAATCCATATTATTAAAAAAAGGAAAAGAGTGCAAAGGAAGAAATTATCAGGTAAAATGCTATTGTAGGTCCAAGAGGTCACTTAATAATGTGGTTGCCATAAGCATAAATAGCAGAGTTTGGATTTGTAGCCCTGAGGTAAAAGTTCAGCAGATCAAAAGGCTTCCTATAATCCCAGCACTAGAAAGGCAGAGGAGTGAGAAAGCTGGCTAGTGATTCAGCTTCAGTGAGAGAGCTTGCCTCAAAAACTAAAGAGTAGGTTGATACTCAAGTCTGATCCTATACACCCCCCCACCCACACATACACATAAGACACACAGACATACACACTGCATGCAATCCAGTTCATGGATGTGCACCCATACATAAGCAAATTTTCATACAAACATATATATTCAAAATAAGAATATGATATGCAATAGCCAAAGGAAGAGAAAAATGACTGCATTTCATATTCATTCCACTTAAGACTATTTCATATTATTTGGAAAAATATTTTTAAGAATATTTTGAAGCTATGACCTTTAATCAAAGCAAAGGTAAGGAAATAATTTTCTACTGTAAAGTTTCACTTCATGCAATAAGTATATATATTTGCATATTTACTACATTAATTTAAGCAGAGAATTTTTAAATGCATTTGAAGAGATTGCATGCTTGGATTGGGCACTCTCTAGCAACTGATCTGATCCTTCTAATCAAACTCCCTGGATTCAAAAAACCAATGCAACATCACCACATACTTTAGGAGAAACTGTTCTGGACATCAATGTGATATAATGATCACAGACACAACAGATAGATTTCAGTTAAGGGTAGCATATCAGCATGCTACTAAAGCCACACAGCATCATGCTAATTAAAGTGCATAAGCCAACAAAAGCCATTGAGCATTATATTACCAGAGGCAAAAAAGAAAGCTGATGAACCAAAGTAATTGTTTTGTTTTTAAAACCAAGTGCCAATATACTACTGACTAGTGAAATTAGAATGACTATGGGTCTCTAAGGAATAGACTGGTATCAACTATTGAAATTTTAAATCAATTTTTTAACAAGTGTGGAAGTATGAAATCAAGGATTAGCTGCAAATTCTAATAGATATATGTAAATAATAGGGTTTGTTACAGGAAATCAATGCTTAAAATTACAGAACAAATATCTTAACATGGCTAATGTAAGAAAAACATTAAGATAGCTAAATTGTTGTATATTCACACTTATACCACAGTAATAATCTTGAATTTAAAACATTTATTATTTCCATTTTTTTCTTTGTACATAAAAATATTTTCTCTGTTGGAAATATGGCATATACATGGTTATTAGAGCAATAAGCAAGTCACATTAGTACAAGGGAAAGCACAGGATGTTAGAAGTCAATCAGGTTGGTTAGTTATGTGCTCACTGTATCTTCCCTGAAACTGCAAACAAATATTTCAGAGAAGCTATAATCGTTGAAAAGAAATAAGCAAATCAAGGAAATTAATTTATAAACACAATAATCAAATTCACTTTTACTCTGTTGTGATATAACTTGAATTTGGAATTTGTGGTTTTAGGGCACAATGCACATTAAAACATATGAGACAGGTCCAAAACATTGTGAAGAAAATAAAGATTATAATTAAAAAATATCATGAAGGGAGCTCAAAGGAATTCTTTGATAGATACTCAACAAACAGTACATTAATGAGGATGTTGCAATAAAGCAACTGGGCTATGATTCTCAGTTGTATAATTTGAATTGCTGCATATAATTACAGCACTTACAATCCAACTTATCAAATAAGCCAGTATTTATGGTTAGTGTCCACACATGTTGTTAATAGCTGGTTAATATACACAGAAATCACTGCAGATCTCTAACTCTCATAATTTTCTTTGAAACTTTGCATTTGTATTACATTTATAACATATTTAAAAAATAAACTTGGAACATTTCAGCAATACTTCAGATGAAATAAAAGTAAATATTTTTTTTTTAATGAAAGACCAGAGTGAGCTATCCGAGAATATGAAGACTTGCTGAGAAAAAGACAGTTAAAAAGAAGCAAATAAAGAAATGCTGCCTTCCTTTCATCCATCAGCCAAAACACAGGATAGCAATTCCCAAAGAAAGAAGTGATCAGCCACCAGTCCTTCTTTATCCCAGGAAGAACAAGGCTTAACCATCACTGACATAGAAGAATACAGAAGAATCTTTGTTTCCAAGCTATATCAACTACCTTTGTCTGCCATTTATTCGACACCCTTTAAGTTGTAGTCCCCCAGAGAAATAATGTCCTTTGTTTTCTTTCTCTAATAATTTACCGCTATTTATTGAAGTAGCTATTCATTTGGGATTGAAAGCCATTGCTCTGACCACTACTGATTTGCTAGGTACAACCATGTACATGTGGGATACATGGTAATAGACAGCTGTTTGTGTTCCTTTTGTTATTTTTTTCTTTCATTAAAGTAGATGTTGCCAAATAAGAAGCTATAGTTGAAGGTGGGAACCTATTTTAAACACATAGTATCAATACAAAAATTCCAAATAATTGACGTGATTATTCTCACTACAGAATAACTGTTACTATTCCCAGCTATCAAGCACCATATGCTGTAAATTAATTCAGCTAATGGTGATAGATATATACTCGCAAGTCATAGGGATATCTTAGATTCTTTGTCTATTGTGAGGTAAATAACTTTAGATTTTGGAAAATACAAAACAATGAAAGACAAATTTTATATTTGCGATGTTTTTATCTGCAAGCATGTATTACTTAACGTTTGAGAAAGTTTCCACTTTCAGTACTAGATGGAAATAATATGACCACACACATTGCAAAATACGGGGTGCATCTATATTTGCTTTAAAGAACTAGAGATTGAAAGGCAGGATTCGAACGAACAGGCTATTCTCAACGTGTGCAAAGAAAGCGGTTCCCTAGCAACAGGAAATAGGTGAAAGCTCTCAGGAGTGATTCTTCCACCCAGGTTCCTTTTGAGTTTGGCAATGCTTCCTAGCTCATGGAGGAAAGACCCAGTAAATGTACCACAAAAAACACCTCTGGTGGTGAAGGGGTTTTGCACCATTTATGAGATGGCAAGTGACTTGTTTGCAAGTATCGGATATTGCAAGGGGTAGCTATGATAGAAGTCAAGTTTCTTTCTTCCTTCTATCTGTTTGTCATGTTTATAAACCATAAAGCAATGTGGCATATTCTTATTAACATATCATTCCTGTCCTGATTGACCCACAAAACAAAACTGGTTGTGTTTAAGTCATTCATTAATTTCTGCTTCTACCTGCTAGCGACTTAACTCCTTCCCTGCTCCACTTGCCCAACACACATACACACTGTTTTAGAATGAAATGGAGGATTAGAGGAACTGGGGAGATTTTTACAGGAGCATTACACTAATTATTTTCCACCATAGACTTTTTAGTCGTAGAAATGAAACTAAGCCACATAGACTTGCAACTTCCTCTTAAGCTTTTGTTCCACTATGAGCTTGTCACCCAATGAAGATGTTTCAAAATATTTTAGAGGTGAATGATCTGCTTCACTTTTGACATGTTTTTCTTTGAATTATCAAATCTTATTTTGCTGTAAGGAACCACAGAAATGAGAACTTCCTTTGCTAATTCTATTTAAATACTTAATTTATCATGCACAATGCTAGAGGCTGGAAAGGAAAGATGAATAATGAAGAGTCTTGGTCCCCAAAAGGCCTACAATCATTCTCACGTTGAAACATCAGGATTTTGAAATAACATAGTAATTAAGTCCATTTCTTCTCTAATATTTCATAGTTCTTCTAATGAGCACTTCTTGACCGTTTTTTTAATTTCACAATTGTCCTAGGAAATAAGAAGTACAGAGAAGAAAATGATCTTTGAGAATTTGCTTATTTGTAGATAAACATGTTCAGTAAACATGGAAGAATTTGATATTTTAGGAAAAAAAATTCTATTAATGAAACAAAAGAGTCAGAGATGAGGAAATTTTACAAAAGCAAGCTAAGTACATGGACTAGTTTCAATGACTCAAGAAAAAGTAAGTATTGAGAGTAAGGGACATAATAATTATGTTTAATTTTATAAACAGACTAAAATACAATCACTTTTCTCAAAATTAAAATAGTTTTAATTCTGACTAGCCTGTTGTTTGTGTAATAAATTAACCAGTACAGCATAGTTTGTAAAAATCCATGATGAAGCTGAGAGGGCCATAATGCTCCTGATATAATTCTTTAAATATCCTTAATTCTCCTTCAGTGTTTCTCCTAACTTCATATTCAATGACCTTTCTTGTAAAATGAGGTTTATGAGTTCTGGGTTCATCTTCCTTAACATACTTAACAGCAGTGGGAAAGAAATAGTATTAAAATAATTATGTTACAGATGATTAAGCCATTGTTTACAGAAACTAATAGCATGCCTGGTGAAAAGTTGCTAGGAAGGTAATATATAGAGAATTAAGAATGTATAGAATATTATAAAGATATACCTATAATTAATTATATGGCTTTATCTATTATTTAAAAGAGAGTGCTATCTTGTAAGTTATGTAATTTCATTCCTATTCTTTATTACAGATGAGAACAGATGGATATACAAACCAGTATCAAAAATTAGTTTATTTTATAAGGTCTGTAGCAACTATAATTAAAAGAATGAATAAAATAGTCCAGTGAATCAAAAATGATCATTTATTTGGTAGATACTGACTCTTTCTTAATAGCTGTGTAAACTATATTTACATGTTTTCTCTACTGACTTAGGCACAGTAACAAGATATATTCTAGCATTCATTCCAATATATTAGTTGATATTTATGTTTCTATTTAGCTTAACATTCTGCACATATGCACATATATATATATATATATATATATATATATATATATATAAATGAGGAAAATAGTTCAATATTATTCATGGAAAAGGTGTTGCAAATGGTCTCTAAAAACTGTTGGAAAGATGAAAGAGTCATGTCACTTGAGTATAGAGAATATAACAAAGAAACACTTTTGACCTCTGTTGAACATTGTATTAATGATAGCATATGCCTCATTGTTTCCCATGAAGAATGTTTATTTTTTTCTTTTAATATTTTTGTTTTGAAAACTAAATATCATGTTTAAAATAAGAGTAAGTTTTTTTTTCAAAATCAAAAATAGTTACTGAGGATTACGTTTTTACAAGTATCTTCAGTAGCTGGCTGAGTAGGATCAAGCCATATTCTCACACCTCATTCTGCATCAGTCTGCTACCATATATTGTTTTAGGAGACATAGGTGGAGATTTTGCTTCACATGTTCACAGACTAGAACTGGGAAGAGTCTATTCTCCTTTCTTACATCAAAAACACCAGTGTATGAGGAGGCTCTTGGCCCTCATATGACTGCTGAACTGGGGCGGAGGACTGTTATGTAGGGACACTCCACTCCAGAAGAGTGTGATGGAAGGGTTAGGGGGTAGAGAGTGGAAGGGCGGGACTGGGAGGGGTGGAAAGAGGGCACTATGATGGAGATATAACCTGAAGCAGTACATAAATAAAATTTTAAAAAGACTAAACTCAATAACTGGTAATTTTCTTAAGGTTTGTTGCAATGTGGAATCTGAAAGTTTATCATATTAGTCTCGTATTATCATTACAACATATCATTACACGTCTTAAATTTGCAAGAGAAATTTATTCTCCCATAGTCCTGGAGATGAAAAAGCTGATGATTCTTCAAAAAAAAAATTAAGTTCAGGGTAAGTTGGGTTTTTTTTTAAATATGTTTCTTTTCCTAATATCTTCCCTTTTAGTCCAATAAAAGGCTCTTTTTTTCTTGAGTTCTTTATGAATTTTGGATATTAGCCCTCGGTCATATGTGGGGCTGGTGAAGATCTTTTCCCAGTCTGCAGATTGCTGTTTTGTTCGAATGACAGTGCCCTTTGCCTTACAGAAGCTTTTCAGTTTCATGAGGTCCTATTTATTGACCATAGCCTGAGCTATTGGTATTCTGTTTAGGAAGTTGTCGCCTGTGCCAATGAGTTCTAGGTTTTTGCCCACTTTCTCTTCTAGTAGATTTAGTGTGTCCGGTTTTATGTTAAGGTGTTTGATCCACTTGGACTTAAATTTTGTGCATGTGATGAATATTAAACACCAACAAACCAAGTAACCCAATCAAAAATGTCGTACAGAGATAAACAGAGAATTAAAATAATAATAATAAAAAAAAGGAATCTAGAATGGCCGAGAGTCATTAAAGAAATTCTGAACATCCTTAATCATCAGAGAAATGCAACTCAAGACGAATATGAGATTCCATCTTACTCCTGTTGGAATGGCTAAGATCAAAAACTAAAAACACAGCATATGCTGATGAGCTTGCAGAGAAAGGGAAACACTCCCACACTGCTGGTCGGAGTGCAAACTTATGCAACCACTATGGAAATCCGTCTAGCGATATCTTAGAAAACTTGGAATAGCTCTACCTCAAGACCCGGCCATATCACTCCTGGGCATATATCCAAAAGATTCAAACCAAATGGATGGAACTAGAAAAGCTCACCGTGAATGAGCTAACTCAGACTCAGAAAGATACACATGGCAAATATCCACTTATAACTGGAATTTAGCCATATAGCATAGAATAACCATACTACAATCAATAGACCTAAAGAACAGGAACACAGGTTTGGTTACCTGTTAGTGGTACACTCCACCCTAGTGGAACTGTCTACTGTGCAAGAGGAAGTCCTTAGACTTCATCTGACTAATGAACTGATGGGGGCTGATACACGGAGGGACCCCACACCTGAGGGATTTGATGGATGGAAGAGGGGTAGAGGATGGGAAGGTGGGGTTGGGAAGGGGTGGAAGGAGGAGGGGGCGGTAGTAGAGACATAACTTGAAATAATAAATAAATGCTTACAAAAAAGGGCTCTTTTTTACCGTTTATTTCTTGCTTCAATTTATTATCTCCATCAAAATCCCCTCCCTCTACCCCTTTCAGGCCCGTGCTCTCTCCCTCCCACCCTCTTGCACTTCTCCCACCTGTCCTAATCCTCCAGTGTGGGGTTCCCTACATATCAGCCCCCTTCAGTTCAGCAGCCATATGAGGGCTAAGAGCTTCCTCTTGCCCTGGGGGCCTACATTGCAGCTCCACTAGGGCAAAGCATCCCATTAACAAATAACAAAATCTATGTTCCTGTTCCCTTCAGTCTGTTGGTTGTAGGATAGTTATCCTGTAATATATTACTAAAATCTAGTTATAAGTAAAAACATGCCATGTTCATCTTTCTGGGTCTGGGTTAGCTCACTCAGGATAAGCTTTTCTAGTTCCATCCATTGGTAGCAAATTGAATGATTTCCTTGATTCTGATGGCTGAGTAATATTCCTTTGTGTAAATGTACAACAGCTTTTTTATCTGTTTGTCGATTGAGGGACATCTGGGTTGTTTCCAGTTTCTAGCTATTACACATAAAGCTTCTATTAACATAGTTGAGGAGATATCATGATGAATTGGTGAGGAATCGATTGGATGTATACCTAGGGGTAGTAAGATTGGATCTTGAGACAGAGCTATAACAAGTTTTCTAAAATATCGTCAAACTGATTTCCATAGTGGTTGTACAAGCTTGCACTCCCACCATCAATGGAGGAGTGTTCCTCTTTCTCCACAACCTTGCCAGCATGTGCTGTCCTTTGAGGTTTTTAAAAATTTATTATTTATTTATTACTTCAGGTTACATCTCCATCATAGTATCCTCTTTCCACCCCTCTATTCCTGCCCTTCCACCCTCTACCCCCATCCCTTCCACCACATTCTTCTGGAGTGGAGTGCCCCCCCACCCCAGTTCAGCAGTCATATGAGGGCCAAGAGCCTCCTCATACACTTGGGGAATATAAGGCAGCACCACTAGGGCAAAGTGTCTCACGGATAGGAAAAAAAGTCTATGTTCATGTTCGCTATGGTACATTGGTTGTAGTATAGTTATCATGTACTATATGGCTAAAATCTGACTATCAGTGAATAGATGCCATGTGCATCCTTCTGGGTCTGGGTTAGCTGACTCAGGATGAGCTTCTGAGTTCCATCCATTTGGCTGCAAATTGCATGATTTCATTGTTTCTGATAGCTGAGTAGTATTTTGACAAAGAAGCCAAAAATCATACAATGGAAAAAGGACAGCATCTTCAAGAAATGATCTAAATGGATGTCAACATGTAAAAGAGTACAAATATACCCATATTTATCATGTTGCAAAAAACTTAAGTCCATGTGGATCAAAGACATTAATATAAAACTGGACACACTAAATGTCCAGAAGAGAAAATGGGCTAAAGCCTTGAACTCATTGGCACAAGTGACAACTTCCTGAAGAGAACACCAATCAGGATCTAACATTAAAAGGCTGTTTTTCTTATAACAATAAATACAATTCAAGCAGTAAGAACAAATAGGAAACAATTATGAAAACTATAAGGTATGACATACATTCCAAATGTCCAGTCCTATATACATTTGGCAACTAATAAGAATATTCTATTATCTATCTTGATGAGTTTAAAGTTCTATAGCTAACTCAATTTTCATCCTAACTTGCATTACCATCTTAAAAAACATCTTCTTAGACCTAAAACATCCTTTTAATTCCTTTTAAAAACCCCATAAAACTTAACTGTGAGACTATAACTATCTAGTCTTCAACCACATATATACCTGAGAAGGATAAATACATCTGAATAAACAGGAAGTGCAGAGCAAACAGCTTCCAAATCTAAGAAATGACAGACAACTGGCTATCTAGATAGTCCTATATTTCTTTCTATACCATTGAAGCATCTATCTTCAGCCTTTTGGGCCAGTATCTCTGATAGACATTAATTGTAAAGCTAGAATTTTGAAGGACTTGCCTACCCTTTCCTTTCCTCCAATCTACCTGCTTTGTTCTCTTTCAAATTGGTGGCCTCTTTTTGTTTTCGTGTGTGTGTGTGTGTGTGTGTGTGTGTGTGTGTGTGTGTGTGTGTATTTCTAAAGGGAAGAATACAACCTTCTCAGTTCATATATGTTACTTATGGTTGTGTTTACAGGGCTGACTAAGATATTATGCATGTGATCAGTATTCTCATCTTGGCAAAGACTATTTCTCCTACTTTCCTTATTTCCTGGACCAACAGTTCTTCATCTGGATTGAGGCTCTATGAGATTCCCCAGATATATTTTATCAGGTGCTAGTGAAGTCACCTTTGTTCAGGTTAAGTTTAGCCAGCACTATTGGGTCGATCTTTGTGGGTGTAGCTTCTCTGACATCTCTAGGAGACACAATATAATAGCAAACTCCCTGTTCCTCATTTTATTAAATATTTCAGTCCCCTCTTCTGCAATGGTCCTTGTGCCTTTTGTGCTGGAGTAAGGTAGATGCATTAATGAAGACTGAGCTATGCAACTGTGGGTTTTAATTGATTATGACTTTCATTAGTCAGCTCTGTATGTAGCAAAAAAAATTATTTCATGAGGAGTGATAACTATATGTATCTGTGGTATAAGAAGAAATGTTAGGAATGTACTTAAGTTTGTTGGTTTATCAAAGTGCTTCTACTAGATCCATGACTTCACTAATTTACTATAAATTGCTAGGTTTCCAGTTCAAGATTGAGTTTTCCTCTTGTTGAGCAGACTTAAGTCAAATTAGAGAGATGTGGTATCTCGAAGGTATATATGCCATTATTATACAATAGGTTTATAGTAATGCTTATCATTGTTGTGGTTCATAGGTTCCATAGCTTGAAAGGAGTATTGATTTCTTCCCATCTTCCCTCCTTTAGAATCTTGCATGGTTATTTCTGGTACTATGTGAACTAACTCGCATGAACAAGGCTTTCACATTGAATCCACCTCATGTCCTCTGGGCCCTGAATTCAATGTGCATGGTGTTTTCAGCAATAAGATCTCTCTTTCTACTTCAGACGTGTAATCAAGGGAAGTAGCAATAGCCTATTATATATTAGGGGCTCTATTGGACAACCCTAACCAGCAACAAATAAAGGTATTTTTCATTCTTGGTATTGAGGTTTTTGTTAAATTGCCTACGACTCTTAGGAAGAACATTGACAGTGCCAATAGAAAATTCCTTTTACATTATATATGTGCATATAAACATAGACTTATACATAATATAGGCATTCTTAGGTAGATAGTAGTATGATTTCCTTATGATAGAAGTATGATCTTTTTAAGACACTTTTACTGTTATTTTCCCTCCTTCTTCAACTAAAGAAAGAAATGAGAAGAATAAGGGAGAGAGATTTAATTTCTTTCCTTGATTTCCCTCCCTTGATTTTTGCTCTTTCTTCCTATCTTCCTGCCTTTGACCTTTCTCTTTTCTGCCTTCATTCCCTTCTTGTTCCTTCCTATTTTCTTTATTATTGTCTGAAGATTTTCTAAGTAATCTTCAAATATTCTTCTTTTTCATAAGGTCTCACTGATTATAGAATTAACTCTTCTTACATTGATTCTAATCATTGATT
>CAJQZJ010033282.1:3403957-3441478 GCA_907164525.1 Lophiomys imhausi | reverse complement strand
ACACACACACACACACACACACACACACACACACACACACACACACACACACAATAAAATTAAAAAATAAAGGAAAATGAGCTGCTTTCTCTCAGCAAGTGTATAGAAGCTGTTGAAGAGGGGAAAGGCCACAAAGGTGAGCCAAGGGGGAAATAAACTTTATCAAGTACATAGAAGTTAGAGAGGAAAGTACTCTTGAAGAAAGGCCAAAGTCAACAGTTATGGAGTTAATGTTCAATGTAAGCAGATGCTTATAATGGCATCCTTTGGTGGAAGCCTGAGAAATCATTCATTATCATTTCGTGTGCAAACATGATAGTGATGAACAGCCTTATAAAACTCTGTGTTCTCTCCAGTATTTCTCAAGGTGTTTGTTTTAAGACAGTTACTTGAGCACTGGAAGAATTTATTGAGTGATATTTGTGCTGCAATTTTACTTCTTTCCAAACACACTTCATATAATATTGTCACATGTCGAAAATTAATAATACATAGTTTCATATTAAGGAAACTGGCTTTGTAAGTGCATTTTACATACATACAGTGTGTAACTTTAAAGCTGGATTGATGTTGGGCAGCATCCATAGACACAAAGATAATTTTATGAGTTCTTAGACGTCTCCTTTATGCTCCCTCAATACTTCATCATTTGGAGAAGTATATAATTACTGTGTTAACAAGAGATGATATTCAGAAATGCCATGTAATATGAAAATATTTTTCTCACATTACTGTGGAGACATAGACAGATGGAAATAAAGTAGTAACAATCACTACAATGCAGTTAGTCATTAGTTTGAAGCAAAACAGAAGCAATTCACAAAGAACACAAATACATTTCAGTTTTACTTATATCAGAAAACAAAGTCAGCCTCATAGACCTAGAAAGTAACAAAACTGTCAGAAGAGTCTCGTTCTGAAGTTGGGGGTGGGAAGTTTGGTTATTTAGTATACAGTTATAGGTATACACATACCAAAATTCATTGTACCTACACGTTTATATAAATATTATGTTCTGATTAATTTATAAAATTGGAGTAAAGCCCCATAAAAGAATACACATAATTCTACAAGGTACTTGGCTTATATGTTATCATCAGAGTTTAAATGCAATTACCAATTCCAAAAGTCATACTTCAGAGCCAAAAATGAAATGCTTTGTCATCACAATCCCTAGTGTCAATCCTTTGGGTGTTAAAAAAAAAAAAACCTTAAATCCACATTCAATTGGTAAGCATCTGCTGCTATTTCTAGTTTTTCCTCATCTTTTACAGAATATTTGTTGTAAAATTGCTTCCCAAGTACAGGGAAGCACTCAGCTTGACAAAAAGAACTGAGTACCTCATTCTTAATTAAGACAGTAAATACTCTATTCATAACTTCATGGTCACATTTTAAAAGTACTTCGTCTTGAAGACCTTCCAATTATGTCATATCGTAATATACTCTAGTTGGTTTTCATTAAAGATAAATGGAAACTTCACCAAATTCAGTCTTAAATTTGTTGCAAAATAAATGTAAGCTTTTATGCTCAATTCATATCTAACACAAATAATTTTGGTTTCAGCATATACAGATAACTTAAAACTGATCATTGCAAAAATCAACAATTTGTTTGGCTATGATATTTGCATTCTGGTTGAGGTTGAGCTTTCACATGTACATTTGAGATTTAAATATAGAAAGATTTAATACTTCAAGATTGTCTCTGTGATTTTTAATTAGAATCATTATTTTATAAATGAGACTCATGATATATTTGTACTTATTAAATTCTACTTATATGGTGGTAATTTGGTTTTCTTTTTATGTTTTTTAATTTTTTTCTTTATATATATTTATTTTATATTTTTAATTAATAATATTAATTATTAATCTTAGTATTAAAATCAAACTTTGCTAAGTGACTTAATTTACAAAATTTACTAATAATTTGTGTTATTACTTTTGGGAAAAAAAAACAGAACAAAATGAAAACTAAGACAGGGTTTTCTTATATTCACTACCTATTATAGTAGCTAGCAAACTTTAAATCAGAAAAGGCTTATTTTATGCATGTCAGTGTTATACTGGGTGTGTTCCATTTCTCCTGTGAACTGCTGAGTCATCATGTTGCAATAAACAATCAGCCATTCTCATTTCAAGCTCCATTAGTAACATGGGAAATACTATATTGCTTACATTTGTAGACCCAAAGAAATTCAGGTCATCAAACAATACAGAACAAAATAAAAATACTATAGTTTCACCCTTGAACAATGAAATATATTTATACTAAGTAACTTACTTTCATGTAATTTTTACACTTGTGCATTAAGTAAATAGTAAGAATTTGTAGTGATGAAACATCTGTAAAATCCTACTCTTTAGAAAAAAAAATTATGTTTTACTTTATTTATTTATATTTTTTGAGTTCTTTTTTAAAAAAAATATTTATTTCTTCAGTTTACATCTCCATCACAGTGTCCTCTTTCCACCCCTCCCAGTCCTGCCCTCCCACCCTCTACCACCTATCCCTTCCATCCCACTCCTCTGGGGTGGAGTGTCCCTACATAACAGTCTCCCACCCCAGTTCAGCAGTCATATGAGGGCCAAAAGGCTCCTCATACACTGGGGGCCTACAACACAGCATCACTGGGGCAAAGTGTCTCATTGACAGGAAAAAAGTCTATGTTCATGTTCCCTTTGGTGCATTGGTTGTAGCATAGTTATCCTGTACTATATGGCTAAAATATGACTATAAGTGAATAGATGCCATGTGCATCCTTCTGAGACTGGGTTAGCTCACTCAGGATAACCTTCTCCAGTTCCATCCATTTGCCTGCAAATTGCATGATTTCATTGTTTCTGATAGCTGAGTAATATTCCATTGTGTAGATGTACCACAGTTTTTTAATCCATTCTTCCGTTGAGGGACATCTGGGTTGTTTCTACTTTTAGCTATTACAAATAAGGCTTCTATGAACATAGATGAGGAAACTTCCTTGTGATTTCATGAGGAATCATTTGGATGTATACCCAGAAGTGGTATGGCTGGGTCCCGAGTCAGAGCTATTCCAAGTTTTCTAAGATATCGCCAGACTGACCTCCATAGTGGCTGCACAAGCCTGCACTCCCACCAGCAATGGTGGAGGGTTCCTGGAGGGTTCCCCTTTCTCCACACCCTTGTCTGCATGTGCTGTCATTTGAGCTTTTGATCTTACCCATTCTGACAGGTATGAGATGGAATCTCAGAGTCATATTGAGTTGCCTTTTTCTGATGATTAAGGATGCTGAGCATTTCTTCAATTGTCTCTCAGCCATATGGGATTCCTCCTTTGTGAATTCTCTGTTTAGCTCTGTTGAATTTTTTTAAATTGGATTATTTGTTTTCTTGGCACTTAATTTCTTGAGTTCTTTGTAAAATTTGGATCTTAGCCCTCTGTCAGATGTGGGGTTGGTGAATATTTTTTCGCAATCTGTAGGCTGCTGTTTGTTCAAATGACAGACGATATGATAGTACACATAAGTGATACCAAAATTTCCACCAGAGAACTCTTACAGCTGATAAACACCTTCAGCAAGGTGGCTGGATACAAAATTGAATTAAAAAAAAAATCAGAAGCCCTTCTTTAACTACAAATAAATGGGCTGTGAATGAAATTAGGGAAACAACACCTTTCACAATAGCCACAAACAATATAAAATACAGGGGTAACTCTAACCAAGCAAATGAAAGACCTGTGTTGTCGCGTCCCCCCTTGTCCAGCAAGGAATGACGCAACTCACAAAAGCTCTTCTCCTGCAGTTTATTCAGGTCCCTTGAAAACAGTCTTCCGAATCCCTGCTTGTGTCTCTGCTTCTCTGCTTATGTCTCTGCTTGTGTCTCTGCTTGTGTCTCTGATTGTCTGCTTGTGTCCCTGCTTCTCCTCCCCCAAGCCCTTCTATGCCTACTCAAACCCAATCAGATCACGCCACCTAGCGATCCAAGATAGGCTCACAAAAGGAGGAAGCACACCGGGCTAGGCAGCTGCTACCAACTAAGGCTTGTTTACAGCTAAGCTTGAGCTTTCTGGCATCAAGCCAGGCGCCATCTTAGGGTTGCGGCTCACCACAGTTTTGTGGCTCGCCACACTGTGTGACAAGAACTTCAAGACCTTGAAGGAAGAAATTGAAGAGGCCATCAGAAGATGGGAAGATCTCCCATGCTCATGGATAGGTAGGATCAACATAATAAAAATGACCATCCTACCAAAAGCAATATATAGATTCATTGCAATTCCTATCAAAATACCAACACAATTCTTTATAGACCTGGAAAAAGCAATTCTCAACTTCATATGGAATAACAAAAAACACAGAATAGCTAAATCAATCCTATACAATAAAAAAAAAATCTGGAGGTTTCACCATCCTAGATTTCAAGCTGTATTACAGAGCAATAGTAATAAAAACAGCATGGTACTGGTATAGAAACAGACCAGTGGATCAAGGGAATCCAAATGAAGACCCAGAAATAAACCCGCACACATATGGTCACTTAAATTTTGACAAAGAAACTAAAACCATACAATGGAAAAAGAGCAGAATCCTCAACAAATGGTGCTGGTCCAACTGGATGCTGACATGTAAAATAATGAAATTGGACCCATACTTATCTCCTTGCACAAAATTTAAGT
The DNA here is from genome assembly GCA_907164525.1 of Lophiomys imhausi. Classification (NCBI taxonomy): domain Eukaryota; kingdom Metazoa; phylum Chordata; class Mammalia; order Rodentia; family Muridae; genus Lophiomys; species Lophiomys imhausi. The sequence goes on along the minus strand of CAJQZJ010033282.1, from coordinate 3,436,820 downwards.
CCAAGTGGATCAAAGACCTTAACATAAGGTCGGACACACTAAATCTCCTAGAAGAGAAAGTAGGGAAAACTCTTGACCTCATCAGCACAGCTGACAACTTCCTGAACAGAACACCAACAGTTTAGGGTCTAAGGCCAACGATGAATAAATGGGACCTCATGAAACTGAGGCAAATTATGTTTCACTTAATAATAATTATGTGAAAATAAAAGATTAAGCAGAAGTTTCATAAGTCATTGTTTCTGCAGATGTGTCTGAGGCCACACTATATACTCCAGAATAGACATAAGCTTTCAAAATTATTGTGAAAGTTATCATTCATTCTTCTTACTTTTTTTGCAGTGCTGAAAATCAAACCTATGGCCTTGCACACTCTAGGCAAGCAATTTACTATTATATTACACCCCAAAGACAACGTCATAATCACTTCTAATGTACATCTACGGAAACATATTTATTTGGGATCAAATCTTCCATACTTGCCTGGATGGCCCTGCTTTTCACTTGGAAAGCAATTTTAATACATTACTAGAAACTACGTGTTTAGTAGCTATTTAGATGGAACACTTCCTTTTATTACTTCAAAGTATGGTCACATGCTTCTGCATTTTTTTTTGTTTCGTTTTTAAGAAACCAACTTTGACTATCATATGTAAAGTTGTTCTGAACTATATGGCTAACAAATTATTTTGTCTGTATTTTTTCTTATTTGTGGTAGTTATAATTGTTCCTAGGAAATCATGCACATGGAAAATCTGTACTGTTGATCAACATCATCATCCTTTAAAGAAATAAGTCGACAGCCTAGCTCTGCCAACACAGGGTAGGTAAGTCCTTCATAATCCCTCCTCTACAACCAATGTCTGTCAGAGAAATGGGGCCAAATGGCTGAAGATTGATGCTGTAATTTCTGGAGAGAAAATGGGAACTGTCCAGGCAGCCACAGGTATGTCATTTCTTAGTTTTGGAAGCTGCAGACCCTGTACTTCCTATATAATCAGATATATTTATCCCTCTCAGGTCTCTGAGGTGGTTGAAGAATAGATAGCTAGAGTCTCATAGTTAAATTTTGAGTTGTTCAGGAATCAAGAGGGTGGTCTGGATCTAAGAAGATGTTTTTAAAATTGTGATGCTAGTTAGTATGAAAGCTGAGTTAGATATAGAACTTTAAGTTCATGCAGATGGTTAGATAGTAGAATGTTAAAGTCAGGTGCCAAATACATATGGACTGGACATTGAGAATGTATGCTAAGCCATATAACTCTCATAATTGTGGCCTATTTATTTCTGTTGTTTTGTATTTTATTTATTGTTATAAGAGAAAGAACCATTTGTTGGACTGAAAGGGGGAGCTGTTGGGGGGGAAAGATATAACTTAAACTTAAAAAAAGGAGGAGGATGGGGGGTTGAGGAGGAAGAAGTTGGGAGGGTGGGACTGGAGGGGGAAGTAGGGAGGGGATTGTGATTGAGATGTAACTTAAAGAAATAAAAAATAAATTATTTAAAAAAGAAATTGTATTGAAGAAAAAATTCTCATGACTTGTAATCATTCAGTCTCACTTCTCCCAAGAAGGTAAGAGTACAAGTGTGTCCAAGTATGGATGTAGCTTAACAGTAGTAGACTTTAAACAAAGATTATGCTTCCTGTTCTAATCTAAAATTGTACTCTTTCCTTTTTATTCACTGTGTTCTGACCACCTGACTTTCCTTTGGAATTTTTAACATGGTAAATCTTGCCACAAGTTCTTGGTATGTAATCCCTTCCTTGCCTGGTATTTCTTTTCCATGGGGGTTTTTCTGACTTGTTTCTTCAAGGTCCTAAGTATCATATCCTTACTGAAGTGTTTGTCAACTCTACAAACTAAACAACCAAAACCCAACTTTCTCCATCCTTTACATCATTATCAATTTTTCATAATTATCAATTGTTGAAATTACAGAATATTCATAGTCTGTGACCACCTGTTACTCTGCACTGTCAGTAAAACTATATTAAAAAGAGGATTTTAGGATGGCAAAAGATGGCATTTTCATGCCCTGCTTACTTTTATGTTCATAATACCTAGACTAAAAGTCATTGCATATATTCTATCCCTAAAGTTTTTGATTAGTTGCTAACCCACTATTTGAAATGTCCCCCAAGGCTCATATACTAACACTAGTTCCTAATGCAGAGATCTTTGGGGAGAAATTGAATGATTAGTGTTTGCTAGACTATTGAGAAGTGATGACAACTTTTGCCTTGGGATCTAGTTCAAGAGTCAAGACCTTTGGATCATGCCCCTAGACACCTATTTGATCACCTAATCCACATGTCCTTTGTGCCCCATCCTTCCACATATATGTATGTTTGTGCCTGGACATGCTTTGAATACTGAACCTTAATAAAATGAATGAGCTATGCTTTTATAGGCCCATTCTACCATCAGCATCCTACAGTGCTACAGGTCCACAGAAATGGAACAAGAAACTATGGACTGAGACATCTAAAATCATGAGCCAAAGTAACTCCCCATTTAAAAAGATTTTCTCAAAGAACTATAAAAGCTATTATGTACCTAATGTCTTTTCTTTATTAACGAGACCCAAAATACTACAACTAATAGATAATATTTTGATTTAAAAAGGTAGACCAACTTATAATGTCTTCAATATTTAGAAAAGGAAGACAATGTTCTGTAACCGAACTTTTAAGTTATTATTTAACACTTATTTATTTATTACTAAATTCACTTATAACAAACACCAACAATTTCTTAACTATTAATCCTATAAATTCCTACAACCCCTTTAACCTATCCACTAAACCTATTGATAATCATAACAACTACTTTCATAACCTATTAGAATGATACAGTCTCTGGGGCAGGTCCTCAGTCGTCAGGAAACCAGTCTCGGGGGTAGACTCTTTAACGCACTTAGCAGTCCTTTTTCTGGAATAGCTCAGACGCAGGTTCGTCAGGGTAAATTGGCTATGGAAGTCTCACTTTAAATAAGGCTTGAGGCTTTCTTCTCTCTGGGAGACCTCAGCATCTGTAGGCCACCTTACTTCCTTCGTATCAGCAACTCTGCCGTTCTGCCTCAGTCTTTAAAGCTGGCCACAGTTCCGTTCAGGCCACTGTTCGGACAGGTCAAACCCCTCTAGGCAAAAGCTGAGCCACAGGGTTTAGTCCTTGGCCTTTTGCTGTCTTGCCGAGGCTTTCTCTGCTCACCAGCTTCCTTCTGCCTCAGGGAGATCTGGCCATTGGTCTACCAGAACATTCTCCAGCAGGACTCTCGGAGCTCTCTCGTATCGGGGGGCTTAGCACGCAGCTCTCTGGCGTCATCCACTTGTCCTTAAATAGGATCACTCCTTGTTCCACCTGCTTCAGCTTAATTTGGGCTCTGCCCACTTAGCAGTTGAAAGCAATGCCAGGTCATAAAGTCTTTCCTTGTTTCACCTGGCTTCAACCTTGTTTTTCAGTCCAAAGAGACTCCCCTCATTTCACCTGACTTCATCCATAAGCTGATAAGCTAATTGCTCACAGCAGTTGATCTTCATGCCCCGAAATAAGAGACTGTATCAGAAACTTAGGTATTCACTAAATCTAACTTATATTAACCTATCAGCCCCTACAATGTTCAGATGAATAAAGTATGATTTTCCCTTTCACATTTTTTAAAAATATTGCCTCATTTTTCTTGATGAGATTGAGTATTTTGCCTACACTGGTGTTTTCTTTTTGTTGATCAACAAATTCCAATAATGGAGAAACAGGTAATGTTTGATTAGAAAACTAATGAAGCCTGTCTGCTAGCCCCATAGGGAAATGTAGAATCATGACAGTGGACCTTAATTAACTGTTCAAACCCTAGGCTAAGGATATATGGGGAGTAACAACTATATCCATCAATCACCTTGATCAGTTCATACTCCATAACCTGAGTTTCTATGGGGATGAAGACAGTGAAGCTTCTCTCTCAGAGAAACAAATTGTATAACAGAATGGAGTTTAAACAATGAGAAAAATATGGTATCTCTTCTGATAACGAGAATATAGGCTCAGGTGTTAATAAATAATGAATCCAGTGAGTCTAGGGTCTGAGAACATGCATCTTCTTCAGGCTGTGACCAGGTGCAAGGCACTCTAGCTTATTATCAATATGTTGTAAAAGATGGTTGTGCCAATTTTAGGCATCATGTACTTAAGGAGAACATCGTAGCTGATTAATGATAACACCCCTGCCTTTTGTGGCATTTTTATTAGAAATATTTTGTCTGAGAAATCCCCCAAGAAACTATTCTTTAAAAATTATGTTACCTAGAAATATATCGCATGCTATGGCCTAATTATGATTGTGGGAAAGAGGGTGTCTAGCATTTTTTTTTCTTTACAGTCAGAGATAATCTCTAACCTTAAGGTAAGAGGAGATATAACTATGTGTGCCACAGAAATATCTTCATTGTTTAAGCACATGAAGACATTTTTGATATAGGAGATGTCAGGAAATCAGTGGTATTTCAAACTCACATGTAGGAAAATATTCATATCATTAAGCATCATTGGGGAATATTGAAATAGCAATGTCAGCAAAGTTATGTTACTAAATATAAGTTATGAATAGTAGACATAAGTTACTAATGACTTGTTAAGAATTGAGGTGTTGACTACAGATATATCCATCACAGGGGTGTTTCATAATAGAAACATAAACGATAAGAGAGTAGCTAGGAAAAGGTAAAATGTATATTATGTTCTAAACTGTATGAGATAACATAAATTTTGTTAATAACAAAGACAATAACTACTTCTAAGAAATTCAACTTTGGAGCCGGGCGGTGGTGGCGCACGCCTTTAATCCCAGCACTCGGGAGGCAGAGGCAGGTGGATCTTTGTGAGTTCGAGGCCAGCCTGGTCTACAAAAGTGAGTTCAGGACAGCCAGGGCTACACAGAGAAACCCTGTCTCAAAAAAACCAAAAAAAAAAAAAAAAGAAATTCAACTTTGGAAAAATATTTCCTGTGATGAAAATTATCAATGATGAAGATAGAGAGGAACTAATATTGGGACAGTTGTATGACTGGCCTTTGTGGCTATGGTCTATCTACAGGGATTCTCATGGAGTTGTACCTTTAGATCCAGATTGATATTATTTAGAAAAGTACATAGAAAGACTTTGTTTCTTAGTTAGTGGGTTAGTGGTTGCTGTTTGGTTTTCCTTTTCTGTTGTTGTTGTTTCTTTTTTTAAAATTATAATGTTTATTTATTACATCAAGTTAAATCTTCATCGTAGTGCCCTCTTTCCACCCCTCCTGGCTCTACCCTCCCACCCTCTTCTGCCTCTCCCACCCATACCACTCCTCTGATGTGGAATGTTCCTGCATATCAGCCACTCTCAGTTCAACAGTCATATGAGGGATAAGAACTTCCTCTTGCACTGGAGGCCTACATGGTAGCACCTCTAGGTCTAACTGTCCCCTTGATAGGCAATAAATCTATGTTCTTGATCTTTTTGGTGTGTTGGTTGTAGGATAGCTATCCTGTACTTGATGTGTGGTAGGCAAGACTAAGGTGTGTGGGCTTTTAAAGAGAGACAGAGCATCATGGAAGAGGAAGACTGAAGGAGAAAACAGGAGTAAACAAGGAAGACACGCCATGGGGTAGATTAAAGAAGATCCTTCCATGTGGCCTGGAACATCGGCTTAGCATGGGGAATAAGAGTCCAAAGGGAAGTATGTGTATATGAGGTTATATTTGGGTAATAGAATTATGAGCTAGCTTAGATGGTCCAGTATTGTACAATCCAGGCCTAGGCTTGTTAAAATCCACCTGGTGTCTGTGTATATTCATTTATAATGGCGGGTTAAGGATTAACACTGCGAATCAATTAAATATAATATAAATACTGGTTAAATATTTTAATTAGCTATTTTTTCAATATGTACTATATGACTAAAATCCAATTATAAGTGAGTAGATTCCATGTGCATCTTTTTGAGTCTGGGTTAGCTCACTCAGGATGAGCTTTTCTAGTTTCATCCATTTGGTTGTGAATTGCATGATTTCCTTGTTTCTGATAGCAGAGTAGTATTGCATTGTGTAAATGTACCACAAGTTTTTTTATCCATTTGTCAGTTGAGGGACATCTGGGTTGTTTCCAGTTTCTAGCTATTACAAATAAGACTGCTATGAACATAGATGAGGCTATGCCCTTGTGGTTTGGTAAGGGATCATTCGGGTGGATACCCAGAGGTGGTTTGGCTAGGTCTTGAGGTAGGGCTATTCCAGTTTTCTACGATATCACCAGACAGATTTCCATAGTGGTTGTACAAATTTGCACTCCCACCAGCAATTGGAGGAGTGTTTCCTTTTCCCAACAATCTCACCAGGTTGGGCTGTCATTGCAGTTTTTTTATCTTAGCCATTTTGAAAGGTGTGAGATGGAATGTCAGCGTCATCTTGAGTTGTATTTCTCTGATGATAAAGAATGTTGAGCATTTCTTCAAATGTCTCAATGCCATTAGAGAGTCCCCTTTTGTGAATTCTTGGTTTAGCTCTGTTTCCCATTTTTTGATTGGATTATTTGGTTTCTTGGTGTTTAATTTCTTGAATTCTTTATAAATTTTGGATATTAGCCCTCTGTTGGAAGTGTTGCTTCTTTTTTTTTTTTAAAGGAAAGTAGACCCATTTAAGTTGGCCGATACATTGACAGCTAATTGTGCAGAGTCATTTAACAGCTTTGTCTACCTGAACAGTGATTGAATCTTGGAAGAGCAAAGGGGAAACTGGTACTGTAGTCTTGGTTTGATGTTGGCCAGGTAGATACTGCAGCATGGAAGACAAAGTGAACAATATACTAAAAATATCATTGATAGAGTTAACACTGGAGTCCATAGAATGACCAAGATGTTTGTGAGAGTCAGCAGAGAGACAGTGAGGTGGGAAGGAGAAATGGAATGATGAATATAATGTAAGAGAAATTTGGAACATTAGAAATATGGTAAATTGTATTTAAAGTTTGACTATTTGCATTGAAACATCTTATAGAATTCATATCAAATATACACTTGTCTTTTGAATTGATAATTTTAAAGAAGTTTTTTTTTTTAAAGATTTTATTTATTTATTATGTATACAGTGTTCTGTCTGCATGTATGCCTGTAGGCCAGAAGAGGGCACCAGATCCCATTATAGATGGTTGTGAGCCACCATGTGGTTGCTGGGAATTGAACTCATGACCTCTGGAAGAGCAGCCAGTGCTCTTAACCTCTGAGCCATCTCTCCAGCCCCTTAAAGAAGTTTTTATTTATATCTATATTGTTTTATTTATAGTAAAAGAAAGAAAATGAGTAATTGATGGCTTGGCCTGCACTCCCTAATGTTTAGTTGCCTGTCTTCTTTTAGCAAAATTATCTTTGCTCTATGTAGGGAAAGTATTCCCCACATTTTAACCCCAGCTGATCTATATAGAGTGGGCTGACACTTCCAGGACCCAATGATAGCTTTAAAACTCACAATGATAATAAAAAAAAAAACATATGTCGGTGGTCTCATAGGTCAAGACTAGTTCAGTATTTGATGGGTGACAGTTCAATTCTAGATGTTCACAAAATATTTGAAGTCAACTAAATTTAAAATACACACTGGCAATGCTCTTAGGCACAACTATACCTTATCAAGATAGTCTTCATGAATGAAGAGTCAGATTCTGAAAAGAGTATAGTGGTCAAAAGAATGAATTGTAAGTTTCAGGTTTCTAAAGAGGGTTTTTAATTTGATCCTTGTATCTATATGGCTTAGACTTTGTCATTTATAGTTACAAAATTTCTAGCTATCTCTACCTTATCTCTAGCCACTCAATTTTGTTTCTCCTTTAAAAATAACAAAGAACAAAAACAAACATAAATTAAAAAGTAACACTTCAAGTATAGTGTTCTTCCCAAAATATTCTTGGATGTTGGGTCTTCTACTAGAGAGTGATTAATTTACAAGTGGCTACACTCTTAAAGAAAACTAACACCTCTTTTCCCAGCAGCTAACAATTGCCAGTTCTTCCATAGCTAGAGGTAGAATTCTGTGCTTATTCCCCTTCCCATGATGAGACTTTGTCTGACTTGACCATGCACAGGCTTTGTTCATGCTGCAACAACCTGTATGAGTTTATTTGTGTAATTGCCCTGCTGTGCCCAGAAGGAGATTCTTTAGTCATCAATGTCTTTTGGCTCCTATACTCTTTTCATTGCCTATTCTAAATGATACTTGAGCCTTGGGAAGGATTGTTCCTTTTAGAAATGAGCTTCTGCAGCCTCTGATTCTCAGAACCCTGGCCAGTTATGGGCCATTGTGGTAATTTTCATCTACTGCAAATGATACCTCTCAGATAAGGGTTGAAAACTGCATTAATCTATGGGAATCACTATAGGTCACTTGTGGTCGGTATTTATACAATTAAATTGACTCCTTTTATGTACATCTCAAGTACTCTAATTAGATACTAATTAGATCTAATCATATTCAATATGATTCTTTTTTTCAGGTGATATAACCACAGTAATAATAAAATCAGTAGTTGGATCCATTTGGTCCTGGAGAGAGCTATATAGAAGCAGAGATAAATAAAGATAATTTCTAATCTATAATATTCAATCTCTTGTGAAAATATGGTTACTTGAAATAGCTGTTTATGCTCTATGGTTACTGAATAAAATGTTGAAAATACAAGCACCTTGGCAAATAATGTAAAAAAAGAGAGAATTAAATGAATATTTAGTATAGAAGCAGATGTTTAATTTCAGTGACTTGAGTAGAAAAGGTACAATTATGGTGCTTTCAAAGATGATAGCATAATGATACAGCTCTTTATCTAATAAACAGAAAATGTTACATTGGGAACAAAGAGAACGTAAGATAGAGCAAGCTCAAATTAAATGACCACAATACTCAGATATTTTTTCTCTGCATTGATAAGAAGATATTATTTTGTGGAAAGAATGAAGATAAAAATAGGTGAACCCATAGCTTAGGTGACTGCAAATGGAATACCTTTTCAACTCTAATTGACAGAACAGAGTGAAAGCAGTCTCCATAGAGACAAAAGTCCCTCCAGGAGAGAGAGCTCTGCAGCATAGAGGATGCACTAGGGGCAGTGTCTTCTTTCTTAGAAATAAGTATGACATTAGAACTCATCTTAATGGTTTCTGTAGCTCCCATGAGCTCTAACCAGCTTTCAACATTCTTTTTGGAAGGAAATCAGTTTCAAGAAGTCTCATTTGTTATATCATACTGCATTCCAACAGGGAAAATTTTTCAGTTGATTTTGGCTTTTTAGTGAAAATTCATAGTTTATTTTCTGATTACCATTTCTTCTCCTTTATGTAAGTTTTCAACTGCTGCTAAAATTATTATGTCCATGCTATATCTATCAGTACACATGGGATTCATTCTCTGTATGATTATACATGGTAACCCTAGGATTATATTATCACAAATAAATGTGATCAAATAACTTTTCATTTTGTTCCTCAAATATAGATCCCCATGGCTAATTTAAATATATAAATAATAAAATGAAATTTAAAAAATTCTTCCAACACCTCTTTAAATTTACTTTTATTTGTTTTCATGTCACACATTCTTCTGCCTTCTCACCCATGGCACCGGATGTCTCTTGGCTCTCAACCTTTCTTCTCCTGACTTAATGTGCTTTAAATGTAAACTTTAACATGGGAGAAGTAGAGGTCCTCTGAATTAACACTTGGCCATTAATATATTTGCAACAAAAAAGTCTTAGCTGACTTACCACCTTGTTCTTTAGACCATCATGCTATAGCTTTCTAGACTTCTATTCTGTGAAGGGGAACTTCCGTTTAAATATAGAGGTTTGATACTGCTTCTCTGTTTAAATTTATTTTGTGGCTTTCTGAGACCAAAAGAAAACAAATCCTCAATTCTTTGCACATCTGTGCATCAAGAGCTCTTTATTCTGTGTGAGCCCCTGCCTCTCTCTTTATTCAATATTCCTTAGTTGTACTCCTGCTCAATTTTTCCAAACTACCGACTCTGATTTATAGCATGCTTCCTAAACTCCAGATGGCTGGCTCACTCTCTTCCTATGGTTTAATAGAAAATGCAGTGGTTTTAAAGAAGCAGCTCCTGATAATCTACTTAAAATGAGGTCTGAGGGATCATTTTCAATATGTAGCTGTAATGCTTCTCTCTGAAGCATATCACAACTCACAGCTTATACTTCTCTTCCTAGTTTGTCTATTTGAGTATATTTTCTTGACTTGGTCACTAAAATATAACAAAATCACCTTCATATTAAACATATTTATTGATTCCAAAGTGAACAAGGAAAGACCATGAGGCCTCAACCTTCTATAAAGAGTCACAGGCAATTAAGGATTAATGAGCAGAAAAAAATAATCTTGTCTAGGGAAGAGCATATCAACTGGTTAATAGCAAACAATCAGCCTTGATACAGACAAAGCAGGTTATCTTAGAATGCATGCGTAAATGTACATTTAAACTTACATATATACAAGTAACAGCAATTAATGAAAAGTAGGCCATGAATTTGAAAGAGAAAAAGGAGGAGTATATAGGAGTGTTTGGAAAGAGGAAAAAGAAAGGGGAAATGATGGGAATGCATTATAATCTAAAAAATAAAAGAAAGTAAATATGTTTATTTGTATATAATATATACACACAAACACACGCACATATATGTGTGTACATATATTATGTGCATGTACAAATGTACATATGTATACTATATATACAAATGTCAGAATTCCTTTCAAAACAAATGTCTGATTTATATCAAATGTATATATCCAGATTTTAGCTTACTATTCCTACTCAGAATTCAGATCACAAATGAATAGTTGAACGAAACACAGACATTTCTTGAATCTGAATAGCCATTTCAAATTTTTAGCCATGGTTCATGTCAAATTGAGGGACTAAATAATGCTTCTTTATCTGAATTAAATCTCAATGAATGTTGATTACCTTAAACTTTTATAACATGGTGACTTAGTTCTATCTTCTCTCAATCCAGATATTATCCATCTGTTTGATGCTTGAATTCTGTTAAGCTTTGTGTTGTACTATCAACTAAATTGTTGGCTATGGTGCAGACTAGAGTTGGCTGTACACACTTCAAGTGGCACAAACACACAACAAACATATAGCATGATCTTTTCATTGATGCTGTTAAGGAAAACTGTATGTTTCTTAATGAGTAATCTCACTATTTCTGAATAGCGCCTTTTGTTTATGTCATTTATCTGGATATTTATGACTAATAGTGTACTGATTTCCTTTGCTTTATACAGTTGTATAGTAATAGCAAAGTTGAGGACTGGGTAAAAAAAATAACATCTGTAAGAAACTCAAGTAGAAATAATAGTACCTGTTCTTATTTTATTTGCCATATAATTTCAAGATACCAACATCTCTCCAAATACATCTAAAAACAAGGTCACCATACAAGATATTTCAATATGTAGAATGTGACCTGTCAATGGGTTATATAGTCTCCTGCAAGCTATAGCAAGAGCACCTCCCAAATTGGTACAAGTGATAGGAAAATTTCTTTGACTACATTTAGTTTGTTTATTTTTAAATTGTGTGTGTGTGTGTGTGTGTGTGTGTCGACTCTATATAAGTACTTATACATGTGCACTTTTATGTGAAGGTGTTTGGTGACTAAAGACAATGGTATGTATCCTCCACTGATCTCAACATTGCTTCTTGAGTCAGGGTCTCTCACTGAACCTAGAGCTCCCCACATTGTCAAGATTAATCTGCCAGTGAGCTTCATGAATGGTCCTGTCATACCTGCCAACCAGTAACATTACAGGTGTATGACACCAAGTTTCTTTCTATGTGGATACATGCTTCTGTGTCAAGTACATCTCAGATCAAACTATTCTCTCAGTGACTTATGACTGCCATTTCTAGCAGGTTTTTCTTTTTGCCAAGAAATGGCAGTCATGGATGAAATTACAAAAAGATGACACACCAATAAAACAAAACTGTTCTTTATCCCTGAAGAGTCGTTCTCACTGTCTATGTGCAAAGGAAAAATAATTGTGTTTCCTCATTAAAGCTAGATTTTATGCAAATCCTTCAACAAGGCAAAAAATGAATTCTCTTTTAAGTATAAATATACATATATTAAATTAAAATATGTGTTTGTAATAGTACTTTTCTTTAGTTTAAACTATTTATAAAATACATGATCTTTTTATGTAGAATTATGAATTTTGTAGACTGAAACCTGGCTTATTCACAAACTAACTTTTATGCCCTTGCTCTAAAAATGATTGCAATGAGAAATCTAGGGAGGCAACCATATATCCCAGTCAAAATCCATGGTTTCAGGTTCTAAAGATACAACACCAATCCCTTAACATAAAATACCCCAGAAGATACAATAAATGTCCTTACACACCCTTAGTCACAGTGAATAGAGTGATGGGTTGTTACTTCCTGGTGCCTCCCCCTTTCCATACCATCCTCAAGTGGTACATTTCAAATATGTTGATGTGACAGCAGCCACCTTTGTGTCCCTTATAGAGTAATGTTACACAAAGGTTTGTTGAACTGAACATAATGGAATTTAGTGAAATATGAAACCTCCAGTTCCCGTGAATTTTTGTCAAACACATGCTCTCTGGTTGTATTTCTCTGTTGTCATGTCTCAGGTTTCCTTCGTCACTGTTCTCCCATGTTCTTTCACAATTCTGAAAATTGAGTGCTAAAACTATTTGTGATTCATAAGGTCACCATTCAAAACTAAAATAAAATGAACACACATATGAGGATGCTTATTTTACGTGAGATTTTCCTCTCTGTAATAAAAATCATTGCAACAAAACTATATGTAAAGGAAATTAATTTTATCTCTGACTATGCATTTGAAGATCCTATTCTCACATTACACAAAGGGTCATTAAATATCTGTTGGCTTGTCTCATTCAAATCAATTGTTGCCAGTGAATTCAAATAAAGTAACAGAAATCAACCCAAATATGTAAGACGTAGGTGCCGTTTATTAGTTAATAAACTGAATACTTTAAGTCAATGAATGTTAAGAAGTAAACATTTTAGTAAATTAATTAAAATTGAATAAATCTGTAATAGTCTGAAGTGAAAAATTCAGTAATAAGCATTTTATTCTTAATTTCTATATTTCACGTATTTCTTCTAGTAGCTTTGTTTTGTTATTTGAAGATGTTCTATGTCAAAATATGAAATATTTACTTTTTAACTTTTAACAATCTTTGAAATAAACCTACACATAGATAATGATTTTGAGGATTGGTTTCTGCCATTTTGAGTGCAATTCATAGAGGCTTCATCCACACAAATGTCTGTTATAACTGCACCTGAAATGTTAACCTATTCAATATGTTCTGTGTACCAGATAATTAGGTCAATTCCCCCAAAGCAATGATATTAACTAAGGCTGACAGTAAGGGACTAATGAGATAGAAGAATGAAAATGTTGAGAAAATTATAGTAGAAAATCTTTTAACATGAAGATATGCAACACAAATACAACACTTACCTGTCTCCCACAACCCAAAGCAGGTCATAGGGGAAATAATCACAAACCTCCTCTCGTAATCATAGGCAATACTGATTGGAGACATATATAAAAATGATCAACTGAAATCATATATGTGTTAAATAAACAGTTGCAGCTTTTCAAGTCTGCAAATTGAAAACTACAAACATCTGTGGCTCCCCAGCATTTTGATTATTTCAAAACTTTCAGTAAATTGTGTTACATTAAGTGAAACCTTGTGGATGTTGCAAAAATGCAGAGCTTAAAAGAAATCATTGAATGCTGCATGTTTCTTAGTATATGTCAAACACTGCTTACATACATAAAAACAAATATTTGGTATATTCATTCATCCATCAATAGTAATTAGCAGTTTGGTGGTGGTATTTCTATTTATTCTTTTTTTTTTCTTTTCCTTTTCCTTTCACATTCAAGTATCATCAAATGCTGTGTTACTATCCTGTGGCAATCAGATGCCCTCTGGAGCCCAACCCTAGTTCTTCAGGAGTGCTCCATGCCTTACACTAATGGTTGCCTTTTGATGATCTGAAAAGTGTAGGTGTTCTTCAGTGGCTACTGATTTGCACACCTTCACTGCACAAAATCGATCAAGAGATGTTTTCTCCAAAAATGTAGAGTCATGTCAAAAGGAAAATTAAAAATTTTACTTTTAAATTATACTCTCACCATTGTACCTTATTCAAAGTTTATAAATGAAGTATTTGGTAACTCATACTTTGGAAAAGGCATAAAGGAACAGTACTGTATTAAAGGAATGACATGATGCCTGTGTCTGCTCTATAAATGAATAATAAACCAAGTTAACCTACAAATATATTGGTTGACAATGCTGAGAACTTCTTGACACTTTGGTGACATTCCAAGACTTTAGGGAAAAGCATAAAACTCCTGTGTCTGTTCGGATTATGTGTGCACACAGTTAGGAAGAGATGAAGAACCATATTTACCTGAGAACAAGGAAATCTCAGGCAAATATGTAAATGTACATTTTAATAGTCAGTGCTAGAATTTTACTTTGCATCAACTCTGGCATTCATGTACTTCAAGATGTGTAGAAAACATCCTAATAAAAGTAATAAAAACACCTTTCCTTACTGTACTAGTAATAGCAACACTCACTGTACCAACACCCTATATTAGTGCTATCTTTAAAAAAATCAAGAAGAGAAATTAAAGTGTAATAACATAATAGCAACAAAATATCTTCACCAAAAGTTAAAACTAAACAAGTATTATTGTACCAAAACTGTTGAGCTGAATGGCTTTTGAGAATTTGCAGATCATTCCCACTTTCTCTGATATCAAGTTATTCTTTTTGTCACATATGCAACTAAGAGAAAATTATCCCACATTCTGGCTAACGAGCAAAGGTTATACCCTGGCTTTGTTCTCTGGAGCACCACCACTGACATCCAACTCTCTTGAGTTTCCTTTTCTGTGAACAAAGGAGACTTAAATCTGCACAATAAAAGTATAGTTAGAGTATTAGGAATGCTTGTATTATTCTTTATCATGTTCAGTGATATTTGTGTGCAGAATTGCTATGATTATTAATGTCAAAAATACCACAGGTAGATCATATAACCAGTCACCTGGCAGATGGCAAAGCTGGGGTGAATTAACAGAAGGGAGCCAGGAGTTGAAGAGGAGACAGAAATATCACAAAGAGCTTTTAGTCACAGCTTAATATTTATAGTTTTTAGAGGCAGGGTGAGATTAGTCCAACTTGTCTAAATTGGATGCAAAGTGATACCAGGTGAGTTGGATTCTGGATCTACAAAGCTTTAATGCTGCTATTCTAACAAAAAAATATTTAAAGTAAGCAACATATTGCCTTTTTACGTGCTGTTGAAATTTATACAATGTGAAGGTAATCTTTGAAAGCATAAGGATAAAGGTGAATTTAAAGATCCTAAAAATCAATTAACTTATCCTACTGCATAACCTTTTTGAGTGTTTCATACTAGTAATTACCTAAAATTTCCAGAGAATAAAGCAAAGTGTTTTTATTAAGTTAAGTTTTCATGTATCAAAGAGAGTGAAATTTGACTCATCAAAGTTAACTGTTAACTATAAATTAAATTTCTTCCAAGATTTTTAACACTAAAGTTAAAGACTATCTTACATAATAAGTCTAGCTTTCAGGAGAACTGAAAACTGCAAAGATGTGCCTAAAATGTGTGTTCTTTATTTCAAATGTAGTTTGTAAAGCTAATGATTTTACAGCATATATAGAGAGCTATGTCTACCTACCTAAAATTTCTACCAATTATTATCAACCAATTTAATTAATAAGTCCTTATAAATAAAACAATAAAATATTATTTTGAATAGACTATCCCTCTGTAGGTATTATTTTATATTTTATGATTTTGATAAGTCATCATAACTAACTAAACCAACTTTGTTAACAAATAGTTAAAATAGTAGCCAAGGACCATTCTCTATAAATTAAGTAACTATCTCAGGAACAACACACAATCCTATAGAAAGTGGACTGATTCCACCTGAAATGTTTGCTATTCTTGAAAATCAGATTAATTTCATGGTGATTCATTAGGATATTACATTGATGTTGTGCATATTTGCATGTGTGTCTTTTTTCGAATCAGAACCAGATCATATGTATCATACTGAATATTTATTCTCACAAGAAGTTGCAAAACATGCCCCCAGGATGTAGATTGTATGAGGGCTAAAGACATTGTCAGAACAAAGCAGCTCTGAGTGGCCTTTGAATGCAAGAGACCATTGTTCTCTCTCTCCATGAAGTGCCTGACACACAGATATGGTCAGTTTGTGAGGAAAGGTTCACTCTGACTAAAAAACACCAAGCCCCAGATATAAGAAATATCCTGGGCTCATGGCCTGTACATTGAAGTATCAAGCTAAGACTCCAAAGTACAATTAGGACACTTCTAAAGAATCTTGTGAAATAATTATTTTTCTTTAAGAACACTTATATTCTACTTTTTATGAAAATACCCTATGTGCGAGTAGTATATGAAACAGGCTAATATTTACTTACCTCTTCATTCTCTTTTTCTATAGATCAACTTCACATAAATATTGTCTTTTGTACATTCTTTAGATTTTTGTTGTAAACATGGAACTCAAACCTACTGTCTTTTTTTAAGACTCTGCTAGTATTTTTTCACATCCTTTCTGTTACAGATGGTAAGTGGATTTCTCTCCCTTCTTTGCAGATTTTCTTTCTAAAATACACCTATTTTCTGTGATGATCTCAGTGACACAGTGTGACCTGCAGATTTGGGTTCCTTCAAAGACATTTAAAAACACCTACCTGCAGCTCACAGAGCTCATTTCTCTTTCCATTGCTCAGGAATGAATCTTCCTTGGGTATCTGTTGCTTATGTGCTTGCTTGTTTTGTTTCCTTAAATTGGGCTCTAATTGTGTGGTGCTGATCCCTTAAATTTTCTAGTCCTATGTGATTCTTCCAATACAGCCTCCTAAGGAACTTGGCCTAAAGTCATGTGCCACTCAACCTCTCTGGGAATCTTTTATTAGTCAATTGTTCTAATTGGGAATCATTGAGAACCACATGTAGGTATTCTTTTTCATGTTACAGCTTGATCCCTTCCTACCTGGTCCCACCTCCCACATGCTTCCTTCCCCTCTCTCTCTCTCCCCTCCTTCTCCTCAGGTGAGGAGGCCTCCACATATCAACCCCTTCAGTTTGTCACATGAGGCTAAGAGCTTCCTCTTTCACAGGGGCCTACTAGGCGGCACAGCTGGAGTAAGGTGTTCCACTAAGGGATAACAGAGTCCCTGACAGACTACTTCCAATTTCTAAAGGATCTATATGAAGACCAAGTTTCCTATCATTTATATATGTATAGGGGGGCTTAGGTCTAGTCTACAATATTTTCTTTTTTTATTTGATGTTCAGGAAGCCTCTAAGAGCCCAGGTTGTTTGGTTCTGTTGATCTTCAAGTACTATTCTTTTTTTAAAAAATGTATTTATTTATTTAGTTTTTTTTTTTTTTTTTTTGAGACAGGCTTTCTTTGGGTAATAGCCTGGCTGTCCTGGAACTCACTTTGTAGATGAGACTGGCCTTGAACTCCCAAATTTCCACCTGTCTCTGCCTCTGCAAGTGCTGGATTTAAAGGCATGCACCACCATCACCCAGAAGGAAAAATAAGACTTTGTGTTTGTTTTTAAATCAATGTGTTTACAAAAGGAGGCATTCTTTCAGTATATTCTGAGGTCAGAGAGAAGGAGCATAGATCTTTACTCGGACTGAGTCACTTCCACCAAGGTTGGTGATAGGGCACTCACCATGCTGAGATGGCAAGCAAAGCCGGCTCTCTGTGACAAGACATGTTCAAAGTAGTAAGTTACTGAACACACTTGGATAATGTGCATACCTAGAAACTCAGCTTCCAGTGATAGTACAGATTACCTACTTTCTTATTTTGGCTTAAGTTTGTAGAAGATGAATAAAAAGGAGTGCTTCACATTCTCCAGACTACTTACGCCAACAGCCTTTCCCCCAAGGTTTCATTCATACCATTGTCCTTAGGCCTTGTGTTGCCTGTGTCACAGCGATAAGCCAGACTGACCGTGGCTGCTTGTGGTGGTTTGAATAAGAAGTGTCCCCCATAGACTATTGAATTTGAACACTTGGTTGGCAGTTGGTGGCACTGTTTTTAGAGGTTATGAAACTTAAGAAGAGCCTTGCTAGAGGACATACCTCATTTGGGGAGGACTTTGAGGATTTCTAGGCTTGCCCCACCGCTTCTCTCCCTCCCCATGCCCATCTCCGTCTGTGTCTCTGTCTCTCTCTGCTTCTTGTGTGTGAAACAGAATGTTACCAGCCAGCTTTCTGCTCCTTCCCTGCTCTGATGGACTCTATCTGTCTAGAATCGTAAGCTGAAGTAAACTCATTCTTCTGTAAATTGTTTTTGGTCCTGATGTTTTAGCACAGCAACAAGAAAGTAACTAAGACCCTAAGGGAAGTTTCAGGATGTACAACAGGGCTGCTAAATCCCTACTTTCTTGGCTAGGGGCTGAGACCAAATAGCAGTTTGTGTTCCTTCCCAAGCTTGAGATTGTGAGTGTGTGTCGTGATGCTTTTAGCACAATTTGAAAGCCAAAGAACACAAGAAGTGTTATCGAGAACCTATTTTTTAGTTTGAATCAAGGAATCCTTCGGTCCTGTCACATAAAGGACTCCAGAGTGGCTTTCCACTGTTGGCCAGATCCATTGAGTACAGCTCATTCTATACTGCCACAGTCACTGCCACCATCCCATGGGGTGGGGCTGCAGCTTTCTGAGGCATTAGTCTAAGGCCATTGAGTGACTACCCAGCACTAGCAGTGGTCCCTGGACAACCTGGTGTCTAGTCCTTGTCTGGATCAAAGTGCAGATGGTCTGGCAGTGAACTGAGAGTTTGAAAGAACTCTTGAGTGTGCTTTCAGCCTGAAAAAGTCCCCATGAGACAAAACACCTTAATGTGGCCAGTTTGCATGCTCTGGTCCAGGCATCCAACCAAAGCAAAACCCTGGAAACGTAAGTAGCAAGAAACACAGTGTGCTTAGCAGTCCACCTTCCTGGGTGCTTGATTTGCCTTTCACACATGTGCTTCTTAAGATTTGGGAAGGCTTTTTTTTTTTTGTTTATTTATTGCTTGAGAAATGTGAGCTTTTTATTTTATTTATTTATTATTTATTTTTTCTTCAAGTTACATCTCAATCGCAATCCCCTCCCTACTCTCCCCTCCAGTCCCATCCTCCCACCCTCTTCTGCCTCAACCCACCCATCCCCATCCTTTTTTTTTTAAGTTTAAGGTATATATTTTCCCCCCAAAAGCTCCCCCTTTCAGTCCAATAAATGGCTCTTTCTCTTATAATAATAAATACAATTCACAACCACAGAGGTAATTAGGCCACAATTATAAGAGTTAAATGGATTAGCATATATTCCCATTGTCCAGTCCATATGTATTTGGCACCTGACTTTAACATTCTACTATCTAACCATCTTCATGAGTTTAAAGTTCTATATCTAACTCAGTTTTCATACTAACTTGCATCACAATTTTAAAAACATCTTCTTAGATCCAGGGCACTCTCTTGATTCCTAAACAACTCAAAATTTAATTATGAGACTCTAGCTATCTATTCTTCAACCACCTCAGAGACCTGAGAAGGATAAATATATCTGATTATATAGGAAGTGCAGGGCCTGCAGCTTCCAAAACTAAGAAATGACATACCAGTGGCTGCCTGGACAGTTCCCATTTTCTCTCCATATATTACAGCATCAATCTTCAGTTGTTTGACCCCATTTCTCTGACTGACATTGATTGTAGATCAGGGATTATGAAGGACTTGCCTGCCCTGTCTTGGCAGAGCTAGGCTGTTGACTTACCTGCTTCCAAGTTTTGTCCTTTTTTGGACAGCATTCTGTCTACAGTTGGAGCAAGGGTTTTTTTCTGCCAAGAGATAGGCTTGCCACTAATTCAATCATCTTCCACTGGAGATTCTTCGATGCTCATCTTCTACTTGGAGTAGAACAGGGGGTGCTTTCAGGAGTTGACATGTCTCGATATCAAAAAAATCTAAAGTTAAGCGAACATCTTTGAATGCCATATTCTGCAGATCTCTTGAGGTTTTTGAAGAGGCCCTATGTATCTCTTATATTAGGATAAGCTAATGAATGTTGCTTGTCTCTTAGCAACTTGATTTCTGATTAGCTTAGAAAATAACTATAGTAGACTTTCATAGCACCTAACAAAATGACAGTCTTGCATGACTATTAGATTACATTTCTTAATTATCCTAAATAGTTTATGAAAATTAGTAGCCAAAGGCCAAAACTTCACATTTCATTTTTTTTTTCTTTATCCCCGATCCTTCAATCCTGCTTCTCTGGAGTGGGGTGTCCCTATATAACGTTAGTCCCTATTCTTAATATTCAGGTGCTCTCCATCAGCATTCCTTTGCAGAAAAATGTTTCCTATTCCTTAGAACTATTAATACTTATACCCCCGACTACACCTATTTACATATAATTTTTAGACCTTAGTCATTTTAAGAAAATTGTATTATCTTATTTTTTTGTTTCTTTTTTCTTTTTCTTTTCTTTTTTTCTTTTTTCTTTCTTTTTTTGCAAAATTTTCCTGGTAATAAACAGATTTCTACATCTCTGGCTGGTTTGGTGCTTTATATACGCTAGACATTAAGTAAACCTTTATTGTACTAGTATATATTAATTAATAACTTATTTACAACTAAATATCTAGAGCACACACAACTGAATATACTTATCGTACAAACTTCAAAATTGACCCAGCACAATTAGTTAATTAAACAAAATGCAACTTCAAAATCATACAAGTGTACTATTATATATATGTGTGTAAACATAAAATTAGGCTTGTCAATCAGATAGAAAATGTGCTTTATAAAGAAAAGAGAAACAGCTCAAATGTAGTTCATCTTTTTGACATCACCTGCGACCACTGACTGTACCACCTGTACAGAGGGCTGGGAATTGGAGAGACAAAGAACACAGAGAGGGACAACAAGTCAAGTCACATCTGATCAAGGTGTTAAACTTTACTAAAGATCCAACTGCTTATGTAGGGTGAGAACAAGTAGGTGTGGCAGAATCACACCTTCACCTCATAACAGAATCAGGAAAACACAGCCAGTACAAGCTGCACGGAAAGCCCCAGGTAAAAGGCCAAACCGCATCACTCAGGTGCAGGTTAAGTGATTAACAATAAATAAATCACTAAATGGCTGCTCTGTTAGGGCTGCATCAGTATCACCCCCCCCCCTTTTAAAATATTTTTTTCTTTCCAGCAAGCCATATCCCCACCTGAGGAGGATCATATGGTGGTACATGATACATAGCCAACAATACCTTAAGGGTAGATGCATTAAGTACTTGCTGTTGAACTCTAAATGGTCAGAGACTGTGAAAACTACAGACTGAGAAGGCAGAGCAGGGTCAATGGAAAAGATCCTTCCCCAATTAGGAAAGGACCACCAAGAAGCATCCATTGCCAGAATAGACGACAAGCAGCACTGGCGCCTTGGGAGAGGAACAAAAGCCTATAAATCTCCTCTAATTTTTGTCAGAGTTCCCATCATCATCATCATCATCATCATCATCAGTATTATCAGCCTCTAAAATGAGATTTCTGGACATCAACTTGCAGCACCAATCTCTCTGGCAACCAGTGAGCAGTATCATTTTCCTTCGAAAAAACACAAACAGATCCTCGACCCCATATAAGAACAGGGTTGGACTCATGACATTGATTATTCAAAGGATCTCGCCACTTCAGCATGCCATAAGTATGTTGTGTGTCAGGGTACCAAAATCTTCCAGCTGCAGATCTGCCACTATTGTCCACTTGCAGAAAATTTAAAATAAAGAGCACATAACCAAGGTGAACTCCTGAGGTCCTATGGGTGTATAAATCCCCTATTTTGTTTTTTGTAAATGATTTTTGAGCATCTGATGAGGTCACTCCACCATGCCTTGGCCCATAGGGTTATAGAGAATACCAGTTTTATGTACAATGGAAATTTTTGAGCAAAAAATCAGCAAAGGCCTTACTGGTATAACCTGGCCCATTTTTGTCTTAAGCTGTTTAGGTACCCCCATAAGAGAGAATGTGAATAAACAGTGGGTTATAACATGTTTTGTAGCCTAGTGAGGCCACAAGAAAAACAGACAAGTATTAACAGTCACACATGGATGAACTGCAGTTTACCAAACTCAGAGAAGTGAATGACATCCATTTGACATAACTGACCAGGAACCAAGCCTCAACCAGAGTAGATAATCTCCCCCAGACAAGGATAACTTAGTTATATCTTTCCAATCTGAGGGGGTCAAATATGACTCTTCGAGACACTCAAACAGTGCCATGGTAAAAGGAGCAGTTGTCCCATACTGAGAAGCTGCAGGCTTAAGCTCTTTACTAAACTTAAACTCAATTTGATTCTACTATCTATACCTGTTCCCTTGTTGATCCAATATTTCTACTACAGGAAAGGCATAAGCAGAAACATCTTCTCCCCTTTTTGCAGCCCGATTAATGCCCCTTTCTAACAGAGACAAAATAGGCTTCGCTATGTCTTTTTTGAGTACTCCAGCTGAATTCGGTGTGGGCTTGGTACTAACACCTCTAAGAGGCCAATCAGGGTTATGATATCTGGCAGCCTCCTCCTCTAAATCAATCTCCTTGTCAGGGCTCAGTTCCTCAGATGTAATCCCTGCCAGCTCTGCCTAAAGGCTTCTATAAGGATTATGAGAGCCAGATGCCTCGAGTAGTGTAGAAGGGCCAGCTGAATCTGATTGCCCCTCTGCCTTTCGTCCCTCTTTCACAGTTCTAGACATTAATAGACCTCGCCCAGTCTTTCTTGAGCATCTTTATGAAACTCTCTGATAGAAGCATTTAATAATAGCCCACAAAGAGAATATAATTTCCTTTACCTGTTTTTCTTTTAAAACTTCTCCTACCCTCTTCCAATGCCTCCTACTCAATGTCTCGTTTTCGTGAAGCCAAGGGAAGTGAGTTTCTATAACATCTAAAAAAATTCTTCCAAGGTTTTCTTTTTAAAGCCCACTCCCTGTGTTTGAATCAAGCCCTTCAAAGACTTCAAAAGGGCTCCTCTACTATTACTCTGTCCCTTCATGCTCTGTTCCAGCACTCACCAGTCTCTCCAGGGGGTGGACAACCAGAGAAACACTTCCACTTTGCCTTTCGGGTCCCCAAAGGGTCCCCAAATCACAGCTTTCCTCAGCACGCCACCTGTTACCAGGTCCCAGGTTTCTCAGCACCATCTGTGGTCGCCTATGACCACTGACTGTACCGCCTGTACAGGGGGCTGGGAATTGGAGAGACAAAGAACACAGAGAGGGACAACAAGTGAAGTCAGATCTGATCAAGGTGTCAAACTTCACTAAAGATCCAACTGCTTATGTAAGGTGAGAACAAGTAGACGTGGCAGAATCACACCTTCACTTCATTACAGAATCAGGAAAACACAGCCAGTACAAGCTGCACAAAAAGCCCCAGGTAAAAGGCCAAACCGCATCACTCAGGTGCAGGTTAAGTGATTAACAACAAATAAATCACCAAATGGCTGCTCTGTAAGGGGCTGCATCATCTTTTCAAGTTGCACAAAGAACCAAAGAAAATGTACACTTATTAAGGGCATGTGCATTGTGTCTGATTTATTTTAATTCATCAGCTTCAACAAATTTTAGGCTGCAGTAGAAACTGTTTTTCCTAGATAAGTAGGCATGTTTAGAGCATGGATATCCATACGAAGTAGATGCACCTTGGATTTTCTGCTGTGAGAAGAGGGAACCAAGTCAGGTTTGGAAGCACATTCTTGAAATCCTTGCACTGGGGAGGCCAACGGAGATAAAGTACTGAGAATTCTAGTACAGCATAGTGAGACTTTGTCTCAAAAATAGTAAACAAACAAACAATACAAGCAAAAATAAAATCACATACAGAGAGAGAGAGAGAGAGAGAGAAACAAGTGTATGGTGGGCTGTGACAAAAAGCTCATACAATAAAACAGGAACATATAGTATAGAGAAGTCTAACACCACCTGTCCAAACACTATGGGAATAGTCTTTCTGATTGGATTAGTTGGTCATGGGATTGCATTTTCTTTTCAAGATTAGAATGGTGAGTTAAGGAAGAGAATTTTTTTCTAAAACTCAACTTTCAACTACAAAATGTGCCACACATTTTGTTAAAGTCTCTTCAGTTGCTGGCATACAGCAAGTTTAAACCATATCTATTCTAAATTGTTGCTATGGTAACTATGTGGGTCTTGTAAAACCATAAACAATCATAGAAAATGGCCAAATAGAGAATATGTTTATAGCTGTGCTCCCTCAGTTCAAATGTATACACACACTATTTTTAATATTACCTTTGCAAAGAAGTATTTATTCATTTCAGATGGATGCTCAGAAGAGTTTTCCGAAAGATTATGACCATTTGTGTGTGGGTACATGATATGTAATTTAGGGAGAAAGTTCCTTTTCTTTCCATTTACCAAGAAATAAAATGAGGTGACTATACTAGGGATAACTTTAGAATTCACTGTCCATTCATACAATTATGTGAGTAGTCTATAGAAACACATCCAAAGCTTTTCTAAGAATTATGCCCACAGGTATGAAGATTAGCATGGCTAACCTGACTGCTGGCAATTTGAACAGCCTTTGATTTTCTGCATAAAATCCATTGACAATGAAAATTTTCATTTAAAAAAATGTGCTGCCATGGGCAATGCATGCTAACCAATTCATAGACTTATTTTTATAGGAGTTTGGAAGAAAAATGCCCTTAAACCAGCCAAACAAAATTCTGTGAATTTGTTATAGATTAGGTACATGATGATTTTGGTTCTATCAAAAAAGAAGTTTTGGGAGGCACTGGGCAGTCATCTTCCAGATGCATCTGGCTCTGTTCATGAATTTGAATTGGAAAGTGATATTCTGTGGTGTCCTATTTGCTAAATCCCTGAATGAGATGGGGAACTGTCAGACTGGGGTCTGCCTGGGAACATTTATGCCCTACGAAATGTTATCCTAAAAATTCTCCTATAAATAGAAGTTAATTATCAGTAACAACCTCGTAAAATATGTGAACTAGTTATTCACATATTTTAAAAGTCATAGATCAATAGTAAGCCCATTTAGATTCATTCATTAATAAAAAGAATTCCTAACCAGCTAACTGTAATTATGATTTTTTTTTGGTTTCTTATGGATATTGAAACTGTTCACCAAGGTATGTCTATATAAGTACATATATAGGCACTTAGTGTCTAGATGCCAGGTTATCAGAAGGAGCATGGGAAGCCGTGAGAATATGACAGCAACGTGTTCTGTTGCTTTTTTAGGGAGCATCATGTTCTGTGACTGTGCATATTCATTTTCCAAGATTGCTCCTCAGTATTGTTGCATAAGTAATGAAATTTAATTCTTTTCTAAAAATGATCACTTTATTTCAACTATCTTTTTAATAATAGATGATAGAAATTTCAAATATGATTAAGTAAATTGAATAAAAACTTCTATTGTGAAAATTTCTACTGTAAATGACTATAAACTCAGAAAAATCATTTTAGAATTTTCCATAGTGGAAATCATGAGAAACACTGATAATGTCACAATATAAGTACTTCATGTAAACACCTAAGACTAATGGAATTATAACAGTAATTACTATTGTTATCTAAATCATAGAATTAAAGATATACAATTCTGACATATAGGTTACTAAGTAAATAATCTATATTTATCCCCAAACATAGAACCTTCTTATTTCTAAATTTGTTCTTTCTTACTTGGATCGGTGCCTTTATCTTTGATTATTTTGAAACATTCAGTTCTTGAACTACATCACATATATTCTTTAAGTTTTATGATTTTATACACTCTTTAATTTTTCTCAGTTATTTTGTTAAATTCTTATTTAGTTTTGTCACAGTTCGTAGTATACATAATCTACATAGAATTTATATGCTTGTAAATATGTGTATGTGTTATGATGAATCTGAATACTGCATGAATCTTTTTTTTAAGAATTATTTTACAAGAATATAAACATCTGTCCCATGACTGTTTTGAAATTTTCTTTATTCATTTTTAATCAACTATCTTTTTGTATATGCTGATGATTAGTATTAATATTTCTTCATGAGGTACTATCTGAAGACCAAACTAGACCTGCAATTGAAGTTCTCTTTCTGTTTGGTGGCTTTTAGAGTACTAACAAATGCTATGCATGTTGCTGGGGAAAAAAAGTATCAATGATCTTACTTATCTGTGATTACTGCGAGCTATGAGACAACCTGCTAGACAATTGAGAACTTTTATGCAATAAGGGCACTACGGTTATGCATATAACAAACTGTTGTTGAATAGAGTTTGAGGTCTTCTCAATAGGAGTGAATGTAGGCTTCTTACATACACTTGTCGTAGTCTTATGCCCATGGAGATCATAGTACCTAAGGGAGAACTGAATATTATTGCTTAGCTCAATTGGCATACCATCAAATTTCTCTCTCTCTCTCTCTCTCTCTATTCTCTCTGTGTGTGTGTGTGTGTGTGTTGTGTGTGTGTCTGCGTGTGTGTGTGTGTGTGTGTGTGTGTGTGTGTGTGTGTGTGAATGTATGCAGCCCTGACTGTCTGGGAGTTCACTTTGTAGATCAGACTTACTTCAATCTAACAAGATATTCCCCCTGACTCTGCCACTGGAATGTTGGAATTAAAAGCTTATGCCACCATGCCCAATGGACAGGGATGTTTATATAATGAAATAAGAGGCTGGTCATTCAAGGTTCAATATTTCTCTACCATCAAGATTAATAAATACCTCAGCATGCCTTTCTTTCCTTAGACTTTCTGCAGTTGCATAATCTGGATATAACCTATTGGTGTGCTCTGCCTAAGTATCTTTTACATTTGTTACAATAGAGTCATGGGTCATATATGCAGCCTCACTGAGAAAACGTTCTTGTCAATATTCTCCGTTAGCTATTGATTGGAAACCAAATTCACTTCTTTGTAGCTTTGGTTTTTAGAAAATGGTATCTTTATGCATCAAAGTGGACAGTTGATAGAAATAGTAGATAAAATCATCTGGAATATCATTGCAAAAAAACTTTGATAATACAAAATTAACTTTTTCATGAATTTTCCATAGTCTGTTCATCAAAGAAATACTGTTTTCACATGCACAGAGTGGGTTTCAAGTATACAATACTAGGGTTCAAATTATTGTGTTCAACCCAGACATCTACTTACTCCTTGGAAAAACCTATGCACTGGATTTTCCCTAATACTGTGATTTGTAAATAATCATTTATATATCACTATTTCCCTTAAAAAAAAAAAAAGAAAAACTACCTTCCAGAAGTAGGAGGTTGTATTTAATTAAACATCTGACATAAGAAGTTTTTTATATCATTTACAAAATAAAGGATATGAATAAATAGGATAATTGTATAAAAATACTTATGTAAAATTTTATTTGCAAATATGCTGTTTTAACTTGAGTTTCAGAGTAAACTATGGGAATTCTGACTACTTTATTTTTCCTTAAAACTCTGTCAATTCATCTCTCATGTTCCTTTACTACTTCAATGATATGTATTATTTTTATCCCTGAAATTGAATTTACCATTTCTCTCATGCTCTGAATATTTCACTGTGATTTGACTTAGGTCCAATCCTAGGTCGTTTTCTGGCTGCTCATATACTAACTTGGACTCCCTCTAGTTCTGCAGTGCTTAGAGTCCTCATGGCTGTTGACATTTTTCTGAACATGACTCAACTTGCTTTCCCCTTGCTTAAATGCTGCCTATTCTCTTTGTTTCCCATTTATTAGTCCTTCTCTTGTTGCTAAAACTTCTACCAAGGACCTGGTATGTGTGACAACTTATCTGAGAATTCTGCTTAGCCAAAATAGCACCACCTCCTACTGAAGGCTATCTTGCCTACCTAGATGCTTACTGATGCTCCACACAACATTGCATCTGTAATGGACCAACTAGGACTCATAAGCTGCCTCCCTGGTGCATCTGTTTCTTCCTGAGAAATGCTGCTATTTATCATTGCTTCATTCTTCTCTCTGTTTTTATCATCTGCTATTTTTGTTACAAGAAAGGCTCTGAAATGGAGCTAGTATCCATGATTTTTTTCCAAATTACTGACAAAACCTGAACTAGCACTGATTTCAAGGTATACCCACAAGACCTGTGCCATGAATAAATAACTAATGATTGGGATGGAACTTTTTCTTTGGGCCATACTAAAACTCAAACTGTATTAATGCCTCACATTCATTGCCCCCAACTCAGGGTTGGTATGCTCCTAAAATTCACAGTTGATTTCTGATATCAACACACCTATTAATATGCCCTCTCCACATTCAGATACTCGGTTTTAATATTAAATGCAACATCACCTTTTTTCTCTATGCTTAAGCCTTCGTGTTCTAGCATTCCCTTTTTTTTCACTTCTCTCTGTAAGATCCTTATCATCTTTAAAAGACTAGTAATTTGTTCCCTTAGAGTTAAAGCTTGAGCAAGTAACTTAATACTTCTTAGTTTGTGGGTACTATCTTTCTTTTTTCCTATGAATAAGTTATTTTTAATTAAAAATAGATTTCAATAAAATATATTCTGATTATGGTTTTCTTCCCCCAAATCTTCCCAGAAGGTAATTATTATACCTATACCACAGGACTGTCAATATCTGTAAATGAGACAATGTTTATACAGAATCAGAAATTCTGAATCTAATAATCACAGGCACAACATATCTGTGGTTTGTTAAGTGCCGTATTGCTAGTTTAGATACATGTTTATTTCCTTCCTCTCTCTCTCTCTCTCTCTCTCTCTCTCTCTCTCTCTCTTTCTCTTTCCCTCTTTGGTTTTTCAAGACAGGGTTTCTCTGTGTATCCTTGGCTGTCCTGAATTCACTATGTAAACCAGTTTGGCCTTGAACTCAGAGATCCACCTGCCTCTGCCTTCTGAGTGCTGGGATTAAAGGCATGAGCCACCATGTCCGGCTCCTTCCTCTCTTAATTCAGGATATATACTAGTTGTAAATGGAGCAGAAGGGAAAAATCAATTGTGAGTGCACAATATACTTTCTCAAGCTTACCCATCTCCATGTCAGCTATTAGACAGGGAAGCTTTAAATGTACATAAATTATAAATTTTATTTTATAAACATGTTATGATTGAATACTTAAATTAGAAATAAATGACTTACTTCTTTCACATGTATAGATATACTTTTACTTACAATTCTTAAAACAACTACTTTAATAGAATTGTTACTATAAATTAATGTTTATGTTTGATGAGTAACACGAGTTATCTTTGTCAATGTTTTCTCAAAATAAAGTTTTTTGTCTTATGTTGCTGATGGTAATAGTTTGGATATTTGTTTTGAAGCTGACTAGTCCTAAAAATCATTTGTTCCCTTTCTTGATTTAGTCATAAAAATCAAAATAAACTCTAAGAAAAGAAATATGATAAGGAAATTGGAAAGCCACAAATGCTGCCTAATAATGTTAATGAATGATGCAGATGGGAGAGCCAAAAATGATCTCTCAGTGGTTCTCAACTTGTGGGTCATAACCCCTACAGGGTCACATATTTACATTAAAATTCAAAACAGTAGCAAAATTACAATTATGAAATAGTGACAAAATCATTTTATGGTTGGGAGGGGCCACAGCATGAGGAACTGTATCAAAGGGTTGAAGTGTTAAGAAGGTTGAGAACTACTGATCTTTCTGAAGTTCCACTATCAAAATCAACCTAAAAAAAGTCTTAATTGGTGTCACTGGAGAACAACTCTACCAATGTCACCTTGTTCAAGAACTGGCAAGCAAATAAAAAAAAATGCCTATTCAATAAAAGTGCTTAGGCAAATTTGTGCCTAATACTATTTCCCAAATGTGTATTTATTTGAAACTTCATGTTCTGCCACCTTTAGTTAAGAGTTTTAATAAAAATTGTTTAAAAGAATAAGTGGAAAGAAATGTTAACAAGGGCAACAGCAAAGGATCCTGGGAGAGCTTGAATGTCTCTATTACCCAGGTTTGTTTTCCTCTTTGACTGCAACAGTTCTTCTCAACAAGGCCTGGCATGATGAACTACTTGGGAAGTATGGGTAATAGCAAAGAGAATTATGTCAAGTCTATCAGAAATCTTGAGACCTCTGGAGGTGCTCAAATAACTTCACAGGGGCAATAAAACGGAGATGTTGTGTGGTTGTGTGGTAATTTAATTGCTTCCTGTTTCCTCTTGAGCTGTTTGTACTTTGGCACTTGATTTGGTATTTGTTTATTTTTGAATGCTAACTAGTGTTCCCTATTTAAATGAAAGGATCCACTTGGTGACTGTGTAGACATTGTTTCTACAACCTGCCAAAAATTAGCTGAACATGCCATGAGTGATGATAGGGAACTAAGTCTTGCATGTGTGCAAATAATGTACAAAAATAAAAATAAATTTCATGTGTATTGCATGTCCTTCAATTCACAGCTGGTTAAGTCATTAAAAATACCACATTATTTTCCAATTTGCTTCACACTGAAAGAAATTTATGTGCCTATGTGAAAAATTAGTATCTACTCTCTATATTTTAGACTGTAATTATCTTGCTTTCAGTTTCCAAACCTGCAATACCATTGCTTTCTTCAGCTAATCCTTTATTTTCAAAGTATTGTTCATGATGTGTTATTATGTCAAACAAATGATGAGATAAGACAGTAGAAAAATGGTACAGCAACTTTTGGAGAATCTGTATGTCGGCTTACCTGTTAGATGTGTAATTAATAGTTCATGAACAAATGAGGAAGAGATGGGAGAAAAAATGTTCTCAAATGCACACGCACATGCACACACACACACACACACACACACACACACACACACACACAAACACATACATACATAATATTAGCAATCAGTTCTTAAGAAGATAGAGATTTCATTTTTAAGTTCCTTCCCAGTTTCATGTTCAACTTTCAATGTCCCACTTGTATTTGAAATGTAGGTTTTATATTCTACTCAGTTCATATCCTTTATGATTATGAGGTTGATTTCACTGTTTTTTCAGTGTCTAATGTGTTCATTCATCAAATGTATTTTAGAAGATGAGAGGTTGAACTCTACAAAATGGTTACTTGTCTACTACCTGGATGACATCAAATATGTCATCTTCTTGCTGTATATGCCTTTAAAAAAGGATAAAATTGGAATAACATTTTATGTACTTCATAAGTATCAGAGTTAAAGATAATAACTGTAAACAGTCTTGTGAAATGTGACATAAATTTAACATTAAAGAGCATAACTAAAGACAAATGTCACATGCAAACCATGTCATGAAGTTATTTTTATCAAATCAGTTGACCATTCCCATAGATGTAGTAGGCAGAAGCAAGAGAAAATAATAGTTTGACATAATTTTCATTGCCAGCTAAGCAAACATTTTGAAGATATTTAAATGTGGAGTAAATTAATCAATAATTTTATACAAAAAATTAAAACTTTCTTACCAGTTCTGTTACCTTGAAAACTTGTTAAACTTGTCTTTAATGGATTGCCATTTACCATGTTGTTTTACCCTTTGGATTTATGATGATACACAAGTAGCTGAAGTTTCTTTTCATTTTAATTAAAGACAGCAATCTTCAATTTAAAACTGGAATATAACTGAGACAATATCAAAAATATTATTGTACTTAAAATAAAACTGATTCTTAAAATTATAATGAATATGCAAATGACAGAAAAAATATAGAACCAATTCATGTAACCAAACAATGCGTTAGAGAAATGTATAAGCCTTAAAGCTCATTCTTACAGTATTCCATGTTGATTCTTGAAAATGAAGACCTTAAACTTGAAAATACAGTAAAAGGATTCTACATTTTAAACAAAGTGGAATTAAGTATGATTTTAATTTGGCAATGAACCAAGATTTGGGGTTTTATTGATACATAAAAAAGTAGACACTTGGGAAAGAGTAAGAAAATGGACAGCCTTAATATTTTGAGACCCAAGATATTTGCATATTTTTCCCAACTGTTTTGAGACTAATGGGATTTGCACATGTTTTCTGTATTGGAATCAATTTCAGTTGCCAAAACGAATGTTTGTAATTCCCATATTCTCAAAGGTAATGTAAAGTTTCCTGGAAGAAACAAAACAATCATTCTCTGTTTTATATTAATTATAATAACATCAGATGATGCTTATTTTTTATGAACAATTTACTAAAAATTCCTTCTCTAAATACAAGTACAAAAATGAGACTATAACCAAAGTAGAGTTTTTTGTATTCTGTTTACTTGTGCTAGTTCTTATAAAAAATTACAGTCTTCTTATCATGCTAACTATACAGCTAGCAGAGCGGTGTAAACATAGGCTGAACAAAGCCACAGCGCAACTGACTAAAGTTTCTTTACACCTCTGCTTCTGTATGAGAATCAATTCCTCTGATACATAAGTTCCAGTGATAAGTAAGAAAGACTATCACAGCAACTATTTCCCTACAGTGTGCTTGCTGTATCAATGTTTTATTTAAGTTTGTTAATTATTCTTTTCATTTTGTAACAAAATTAGGGTTTATATATCACAGTTACCATTGCCTATGTTTTAAGTTAGTGCACAAAACAGTATGTGCACCATCATGAAAGCTGTAATAATTGTTCCTAACAGGTAACTTGGCCTAA
>CAJQZJ010033282.1:3341998-3403947 GCA_907164525.1 Lophiomys imhausi | reverse complement strand
CATCATGAAAGCTGTAATAATTGTTCCTAACAGGTAACTTGGCCTAAACAAAACTTGCTACTTTGTTGCATTATAAAGACAAAAAATTCTGCTAATTCTCTTGAAAAATATTTATCGTGACATATTCAAAACTTCCCAGAGAATATTTGTAGAATAAAATCTGACTAATTCCAAATTATAATTGTTGCTACAACATCTACGTTTAAATTGTCATTTTCCCCACATTATGTGACCCAGAGAGCAGCATGGCATAATATGGGTGGGTAAAGTTTGTCACCAATTGATGAATTGCTAAGTTGCACTGTTAAGTAGGCATATATTGTTGTGATTAAAAGGTTTCTAAAGCTGTCTCCATGTAAGATATCTTGCAAGAGAAAAAGTTAGAAAAACACTTCAAATTAAATATAGACAATTTCATATATTTTAAATGCTATGTGGAGCACTGTTTTCCTTATAAAAAGGAATTTACCTTATTAAATGTTAAAAAATGATTGAGTTATATTTTTTAACATCATTGCATGTCTTTCATATGATAAAGATTCACTCTAGTGAACAAAGTTTAGACATCTCAGAGACTTCTACAGGAATCAGGATTAGGTCTGTATTTTGCTTGGGATCATCACCCACTGTTGTCAAATGAGGTCATTTTCATGAACAGCTACTTAATATGCAGGACAGTTCTTTCTTTCAAAAAATATGTCGGTGAGTTTAAAGTTCTATATCTAACTCAGCTTTCATACTAACTTGCATCACAATTTTAAAAACATCTTCTTAGATCCAGAACACCCTCTTGATTCCTAAACAACTCAAAATTTAATTGTGAGACTAGCTATCTATTCTTCAACCACCTCAAAGACCTGAGAGGGATAAGTATACATGATTATATAGGAAGTGTGGGGCGGCTTCCAAAACTAAGAAATGACATACCAGTGGCTGCCTGGACAGTTCCCATTTTCTCTCCATACATTACAGCATCAATGTCCAGCCATTTGGCCCCGTTTCTCTGACAGACATTGATTGTAGAGCAGGAATTATGAAGGACTTGCCTGCCCTGTCTTGGCAGAGCTAGGCTGTCGACTTACCTGCTTCCAAGTTTTGTCCTTTTTGGACAGCATTCTGTCTACAGTTGGAGCATGGGGTTTTTCTTGCCAAGAGATAGGCTTGTCACTAATTTAATCACCTCACACTGGATCTTCTTGGATGCTCATCTTCTACTTGGAGTAGAATAGGGGATGCTGTCAGGAGCTCTGGTTAGATAGTAGAATATTAAAGTCAAGTGCCAAAAACATATGGACTGGACATTGGGAATGTATGCTAAGCCATATAACGCTCATAATTGTAGCCTATTTATTTCTGTTGTTTTGTATTGTATTTATTGTTATAAGAGAAAGAACCATTTGTTGGACTTAAAGGGGGAGCTGTGGGGGGGGAAGATATACCTTAAACTAAAAAAAAAAAAAAGGGTAGAGGATGGGGGATTGAGGGGAAGAGGATTGAAGGGTGGGACTGGAGGGGGTAATAGGGAGGGGATTGTGATTGAGATGTAACTTGAAGAAATAAAAAAATAAATTATAAAAAAATTAAAAATAAAAAATATGTCTGAAGAATATGAGATTATTAATATTAACACCCAATCATTAAGACTCTAGACATGTTGATATTAAGAAAACACTATGAAAGCAATCAAGCAAGAATTTTTCATAAAATTTACATAACTTTATCTTTATTGCATTAGCAAGATCAGTGTAGTTATCAATTGTAACATAACACAATGCAAATAAAAAAATTGCAACATTGGAACATAATCAACTCCTAAGCAATTATTATGGTTTGGTGAAATCATGAGAATCTGTTTAATAATTTCTAATAGGGAAGTTTAAAGATAGAAAAAAAATTATTATTATATAATGGATTTTAAAAATAATTTATTTTATTGTTTGAGATCATAATATAATCACATTATTTCCCTCATCCTCTTTCTCATTTCCAACTTTCCTATAAACTTCTTTTTCTTCTCTTTCAAACTTATAGCTTCTGCTTTCTTTCATTAATTGTTGCCATGTGGATTTCTAACCTATATACATAAATAAAAACTGTTCAGTCTTTTTAATGTTACTTATATGTATATTTTTAAGGCTGACCATTTAATATTGAATGACTATTTGGTGTGCACTTCCCTGGGCTAGACTCTTTTCTCCCATTAATAACATTCCTTTGTTGCCTTAGTTCTTTGGATAGGGTTGAGTACTGTGGGTTTAGTATATCTACTGCAGGGAATTTTTAACATAAAAAATCTTATGGAACTCGAGTTTTAGAAACAGAATTCAAGGCAGACAGTTCCCTAAAACTGATTTCAATGCTTCTTTGCCATATTTAAGGAAAATATTATTTAATATTTTGACACTCTAATAAGAAGCAGTATGACAATGTGGGTGCATGCCTTTACCACAAAATCTAGTGGGTTTCTCCCTAGCGGAGAATCAGTTCTGCAGTCAAATTCTATTATTATGAATTAGAACTAGCCATCAAAATTCTATTACTATAGCTTTAGTTACTCTAGGTCAATTCTCTACCAACTAAAACTCTTTTGTCTGAAAACCTACATTTTGGAGGCAGAGTCAGGCAGATCTCTATATGTTCAAGGCCAGCATGGTCTCCAGATCAAGTTCCAGGACAGCCAAGGCTACACAAAACAACCTTGTCTCAGAATACCAATAAACAAACAAAACAAATATCGAAAACAAACAGAAGTTTAAAAAGAAGCAATGTGACTTCTATAGCAGTAACTAGTATGAGATCAATAGGCCTTGCCTAGACCAATTAATGATAGGTTTTATAAACCTTCAGAACACAAACTCAAATTGAGAATGTGATTATTCCAAATCCTAGGCATGGACAGTCAAATATTGATAAAAGAACAGCAGGATGTGTGAAGAATAAACAGTGGTGTTAGTTCTGTGCTATCCACGAAATCTAGTGAGTTTCTCCCTAGCGGAGAATCAGTTCTACAGTAAAATTCTATTATTATGAATTAGAACTAGCCATCGAAATTCTATTACTGTAGCTTTAGTTACTCTAGGCCAATCCTCTACCAACTAAAACTCTTTTGTCTTAAAACCAAAGAGAGTAAAACATTTTAATTTATGCATTTTAAGTTTATGCTTTTACAAAGTTAACTTGTAAAGGAATTATATTATTAATTTGCTGTCAAGATTTTATTTTCAGTATATTTTAGGTATAATAGAAAACAAATGTGGTAAGTATTGATTTTTAATGTTTTTGAATACATTTTAATAGATTTTCCACAGAGAATAAGACATCTTGAATTTCAAAAACATCGCACATTTTCACTCTCTCGAAGGGAAGTAGAAAGCGAAACAGAAGATAATTTAGCCCCAAGAATGGAGCGAGGAATAGAATTGAAGCTTCATCCAGTGACAGATGGGTTATGAGAATTTCCACGCATTCTTTGGATCTAGAATTCATGTGATATAGCTACAGTTTAACAAGCACTTATGCAATGAACTTGCTCTTTGATTGGTCTTGGGAGATCATCATTAAGCAAAGATAACTCACATAGTACTAGGAGGCACAGATCCCAGTTTACCTGGTCACTTTTGCTGGCTCCTTACTCCATTCCCAATACATGAGTGAAAATCTTCTCAATTATCCGTTCTTAAGGTAATTTTCCTTGATTACCATGTGTTTCACACACAAGAACCAGTCAACCCTCTTTCAATCAAACCAACTGGGAAAATAATAAATATACAACAGAACCACAAGCTAAACAAAATGCTATTATTTAAAGCACTATATTTGGGGTTGGCATGTGACATAACAAAAATCAACTGGTGGAATTATTCCAGTTCTTTGCAGGCAGAGGCAGGTGGATCTCTGTGACTAAGAGGGCAGCCTGATAAACATAACTGATACACACAAGTTCCAGGCCAGCCAGGGATGCATAGTGAGATCTTGTGCCAAAACAAAAACAAAAAACAATGAAATGGTACAAACGAATTCAAACTTTGAGTATTTAGTATCAGATATATTTATCCTTCTCAGCTCTGAGGTGGTTGAAGAATAGACAGCTTGAGTCTCAGCTAAATTTTGAGTTGTTTAGGAATCAAGATGGCGTTCTAGATCTAAGAAGATGGTTATAATAGTGATGCAAGTTAGTATGAAAGCTAAGTCAGTTATAGGACTTTAAACTCATGGAGATGGTTAGAAGGTAGAAGGTTAAAGTCAGGGGCCAAATATGTATGAACTGGACATTGGGAAGGTATACTGGGCCATTTAACTCTCATAAATGTGGCATAGTTAATTCTGCTGTTTTGTATAGAATTTACTGTTATAAGAGAAAGAACCATTTGTTGGATTGAAAAGGGAAGCTGTTGGGGGGGAAGAGGGTGGAAGGGTGGGACAGGAAGGGGGAATAGGGAAGGGTTTGTGACTGAGATGTAACTTGAAGAAAAAAAAAGTACTTATATAAAAAAAAGAATTTGTTAAAGTGTCTTTGCATAGTTACTCAGCAAACACACCTTCCAAGTGCATTGAA
The DNA here is from genome assembly GCA_907164525.1 of Lophiomys imhausi. Classification (NCBI taxonomy): domain Eukaryota; kingdom Metazoa; phylum Chordata; class Mammalia; order Rodentia; family Muridae; genus Lophiomys; species Lophiomys imhausi. The sequence goes on along the minus strand of CAJQZJ010033282.1, from coordinate 3,399,392 downwards.
TTAGTAAAATTAAAGGCAAAGAAGAATCTAGTACTTAAATTTTATTGGCAATCTCTAAGTATTTTTAAAAAACGTTCTCCTTTAGCACTGTACTGGAAAATATTCGTCAGTAAATTGATAAAGTCTTTCTGTATTAAACATGGTAATGTGAAAGATACACAAATAAGAGGCAAGAAAGTGAAATAAAGGACACTAAGATGGAAAATGTTAACTTGGGCATAAATTCAATAGAAGGAAAGAACATAATAATAATGATGGTGTAAAATGGTCATCAGCAACAGACTCATAAAAATCAAAAGGGAATCTAGAGACACTTGAACATTGTAAAGATATTGAAATGGAATTTTGCTAGTCAATAGATATATTTTTATAATAAATAAATAACAAGACTTAATCTATTTAGCTGACTTTGGTGAGTATTTAAATCTTTGACATTTTATTAATAAGGATATAAAATCAATGAGGCAAATTGGTCACAAAATGAAAAATGTCATGAATGTATAGAACATATTTGCCATTATACTAAATTACATAAGCACCAGGAAAACAAATGAGGTCATTTACACTCTTTTGAGGCAAAACATTTGCTAGAGTCCTGGAGAGTCAGCACAGCTGTTAAGAGCACATACTGATCTTACAAAGGTCCCAAGTTCAGTTCCTAGAACCCATGCCAAGGAGTTAACAACCACCTAAAGCTTCAAATCTATACAAGCATAACAAACACAAATGCACATGTGGATGCATAAACTTAAAAAATTCCTATATTTTTGAGGCCTGAGGGATTCTATGCTAGTGAAGTTTTGCTGTCCTTGGAAGGCTTGTATGTTTTCGTTCCACTGTAGCTAAAGCATCACGGGGCACGAAGACAAGGTATATTTACAAATCTACTCTTCACTACCTGGTGGATGTGAAAAGTAGTGTTTAAATGCCTTTATTCAGTAATTTGTATCTAAATTACAATATTTAAGCTTTTGAATCTTAAACTATATTGAAGCTAATATTTCAAGCACTAAAAGATATTACAAGTATTCTCCTATTTGGTAGTGCTATGATAGAGACCAATCAGACTAAAGTCTTCTGTCTACCATGGAGCTTACCAGTAAATACAGCAGATTTGAAATGCCATAGGTTAAAACATATTATAGTTTCTATAACAGGTAGTCCAGACACTCCATGAAACAAAGTATTCACTAATGTATCTGAGGACAAGGAATACATTTACAGCCTGTGCATGTGTGTCTCAAGTAACATACTGATCAAACTGTATTATGCTTGTAGATATATATATATATATATATATGCAACAGCAATAAATAAAAACAAAGTCCATGAATTTTAAATAGAACAAGAAGGGATATATGGATGGGTAGGGAGGAGGAAATGGTGTAATGGTATAATTATATTATAAACTCAAAAAATTAATATTTTTTGATAGTAAAAAGTCTATGGAGCTAAAAGACTTTCTTAGGTAAATACAATTATTCACAGAACAAAGGGAAATGTGAGTGTAGTGTGAAAATAGTGAGGGCTCTGGCTCAATTTTAAAGAAACGTATTTTCATGTTTTACCAATTTAAGAACTCAAAACGCAAATTCAGCAATGATCACTGAATTCTTCTCTCTTCTGTTGTGATATCTCTTGACATTTATCACAAAATACATTCTACAATAAAGGCAGAATAGTGACATAACAGGAAGAATAATTTATGAAGGAAAAATTAGTTGAATTTCTAAAGCGATAGAGTTAATTAATAAGTTTAAAGTTATCTTCTTTATCTGGTATTTTTTACCATAGCTGGAGGGATGCACAATGATATGTGATCAGGAACATAGAATCTGAGATAAGACAGTTCCACAAATACTAGAAAATCTGGAAACACAAAACTTAAGTCAAACATTTCCTTTAATTTCTTTTCCGTGGTATCATTATCAGTGTAAGATGCTGGAAAATATAAATCAGTATGATATCTCTAATTTGATAAATTTCCCCAATGCTTCCATTACTTAGCTGAAATATTCATGGCCTAGCAGATTTGCATTTGGGTGTGTGTAACATGTGTGTGTGTGTGCGCGCAGGTGGTGGTGTAAACTGCAGTAATAGTACACAGAGATGTTTTAGAGTAACTGCTTTTATACATCTGATCATTTAAGACTCAATTTATTTTATGCTAAAATCACATATTTTCAGATAGAAAAGTAATAGTAAGCAAGAGGGAGAACAGGAGCTCTGACAAGAGCAGAGATAGAGAAAAAGAGAACGAACAAAAGAATGATAGAAGACCAGGCCAGCAGGTGATGGATAGGAAGTATAAAGTTGAGAAGTTATGAATATTTTAATTATTTTTGTCCACAGGAAATGAAATCAGATTTTTTTTTCCTGAAGAACCCAGTTCTGCCTCTTTGTGCTTTGATCTGCTCATTACCATTTGCAAGCACTAATTCACTTTCCTGATGGGGGCATCTGTCAGCTGGTGCAGCTTCCAGAGCCCTGTGCAGAGTTTCCAGCTGTGGATGCAGACAGATCAAAGCCAGTGATGGACTCTCTACAACACAGTCTATCTGGAATACTAATAATAGTCTGTACTACTTGTAAAGAATCAAGTCATTTTTCTCCACTCCTTCAAATAATCAGGGTTTCCTTGTACATGCTATTAATTGATTCAATATGCGAAAGGAATGTCTGAACTTTTCCCACGCCTTACACTAACTCATTTTTTATAATATGCATTAGTCTACCTCCAGAGGTGGTTTTAATTCAAATCAGGTCTTTTTTTTTTTTTTATAAGAATGGAATGAGTAAAACTTACGATGCCTAGACTTGTATGCTGTGCATTTTCTTGGGTTTTACAATAGTAAATCTTTGTGTTATCACCTATTGTGTTCAATTTTGATGTTGTTTAACTTCCTGAGTAGAATTTTGCCATGCGTTTTGATAGATCTTAACATTTTACAATGGATACTCTAAAAATGTTGCTTAGTCTTAAACTTTTGAAGACAGTGGTTAGTGGCCCAGTGAAGAGTTATGATGTTCCTCACACAGCTCAGCCTTTGGGAAGGCTGATGTCTATAGTTTTAAATGTGACAATGATTGATTTTCCTTTCTTCCCAAATCTACCAACTGAATATTCATATTTTATTCTCTTTTCAGATGATGTTGAATTGTCTATATATATTAAAAAAACAAACAAGTTTTTTATTATTTGATTCTGTTGGGACTGCAATATTGAGAAACAATTTCCATATGATATATTCCTGATATCTTCATAAACAATACCAACTTAAATGTCTCAAACAAAACTGAGGCTGGAGGCAGGCAAAGACGAAAATACATTAAGATATCAATGCTGTTGATTCTTGATGTCCACTGGCAATATAGAAATTGGGGTCGTTGGTCCATTCCAGTGTTGTCCATCTACTGCTTGGCCAAATAACTACACTGTCCTGCTCTGTGAGGATTTGAGACTCAGAACTAAGCTGCACTGCAGTCACAACTCTTGAGTAAGGTCTTCTTATCCTTCTTGAGCAAGTATCATGAATGTTTTCTTTTAATACTCATGGTATTCTCATTAGTAACTTTAATCAATCATAAGACAAAATAACTAAGAAAAACAACATAAAAGAAGAATCATTTTGCCAAGCCTTAGGGAAAACAGTCCACTGAAGGGGTGGCACGCATGGCATAGTATTATGCTTCAGAAATTTGGGGGTTTTTCAATTTTGATTTTGATTTTGGTTTTGTTTTCTTCCTTCCTTTGTTTGTTTGTTTGTTTTTCCTTTCTCTCCTCCTTTACAACTAAGAATGGGCTTTATTAAGCCAAAAATTAAGAACATCATCTGAAACCATGCTATAAAACTGAAGTCTAAGGATAAAAGGGGAAAATGGAAAACCTTAGAAAATTTGGAAAAGACATGTGTAAAGGAGGGGTGAAAGTGTCAGCTGGTTGCCAATATGATTCTGAACTGTATGACTAACATGTGAGTACTGACCCACTGATTAGGACTACTGACTTCTCACAGAAGCTCACTGGAATGGTTTGCTCTTCTAAGAGAAAAAAAAAACTTCAAAACAGAATTTTCTTCATTATTTTGTGACATAGTTTAAGTGTTACAAAGTAAGTAGTAGCAAAAAGTTAAAATATGCAAGAAGTATCACTATTAAAAAATTGACCTCCTACTACAATTTTGATAAATCATAATGGTCCATCCGTTTTCTGTTAAGCGAGCAACATAAGACATGCTTGATAATAGAACCATAGAAATGAATTTAGAATGTGTATCTATCAGATGCTTTCTCCAGCACATGCCTGAGGTGAAAGGTTACCAGCTTCAGGTCCTTGAATCCGCTCAGCATCTTTCTGCTTCCTGCAGCTGTTCAGATGGTCACAGCTCTCTTTGATCTGATTGATGGGCATTTCTAGCAAGGGGATAGATGTGTTGGTTGACATCTATAACTCACTGCCTGTTCACTGATGTAAACTTCCTGTGCTATAAGTTTCTCATGAAATCAGGAATGATGTATATACATCCAGCCTCTCTACAAGCAAAACTGATTGTATTTTGAGATTATTGTCTGTAAAGAATACTCAGCAACATGACCAGTTTTGTCATGTATGTTCATAACACAAAATGGATGTCATGAGAGTGACTACAAGATTCAAAAAGAAGAAAACTGTTTTATACCAGTAACATTTAGCTTTATTTATCTTTAATGTTTTTTACAGTGACTACTTTGAAGTTTATAAATTTGAATAATATATATATACATGTTTGAATATATGTGTGTGTTCATTTATGTATATGTTTTAAGTGACTGTGTTGATCAAATATTAATAAATGAATGAGACCTATTGAAAGGCTTATAGAAAACAAACAACAACAAATAAACTTCTTTCATTCAGTGACCGTAGTTTTCTTAATTCTGTTTTTCCTAAAAGTCTAGATTTTCTCAGCTTGTTTTCTAAGTCTAGTACTATGAAGGAACTGTCAAATATGTTCACAAATTCACTATTGCTTAGTAATGTATGGAAATACACTTGCCAAGAAATAAACTATTGAAATATAAGCTATGAAAACCATTTGCTAGAGCACTGTTAGAAATGTTCAGTCTGGTCAAGGGATATCACTTAGTAGGTAGACTACTTGCCTCAGAGGCTCAGGACTCTGCTTTGATCCTGAGGTCCTATGCACAGGATGTGGTGGTGCAGTCTGTATAATCACAGCACTCAGTAAGCAGAAGCTGTAAGATCAGAAGTTCTAGGCCCTCTTCTCTTCATGTACATAACAAGTATAAGCCCATCAGGACACAGAAGAGACCTTGTTTTAAAACAGAAAAATGGAATAAAAGAGGCTGAAGGATTGATCAGTGTTTAAGAGTAATTGCTGGGCCTGCTAAGGCTTGGAACTTCAACACAAAAGAATAATATACAAAAAAATTTAAAAGCAAGGTCATATTGTGTTCCTCTTTAGAGAGCAAGTCACTGTTTTAGTTTTGCTCAGAAGCTAATTAGCAATTCTGTTCTCATGTCTAAGGCTCATCTTCTCCCATAGTAATTTCTGTTTCTAACTTGCTGTAGACATTCTTGCCTTCTTGGTTTACAGGTTTTGTTTAGGGCTTTCTTGTTATTCTCTTTATGTATAGCATAACAGTTCAATTGAAATTTACCTAAATTGCAATTTCTCTACTCATTTCTCAAACTTGAAAGAATTCATATATCATTTTCTCTCCATATATATAGCTTATAATATAAAAATCATTTAGAAAATAAATGAATTCATTGACAAATGAATTCTACATACAACAACAAAAATAAATAAATAATGAATGCAAAAGGCTAATAAAATGTGTGAAAGTCTATGTTGAAATATTTGAATTATTCAACCCTGTATTTCTTATATTTGCAAATAAATGATCACATGAATCACAATTTGATAATAACCATCTCTGATATTATATAGTGCTAACACAATATCTTATCATGGGATGTAGTATGACAATGCACACAATATTAATTCTCCTGATGCTGAAAGTGACTGAAACTTCAACCAACTTATTAGCCTAAAATGAATATGTATGTAGTCTGGCAATGTTGACCTGACAAGCTTTAGGCATGATGTGGATGAATGAAGCCCCCAGACAGTGCTCAGCTAAAGCTGTCTTATTCTCAGCATTTCAACTTCTGAACCTTGTCATCATTGCCATTCTCCACGACCTATGGAAGAAAGAACAATCTGTGTGAGCCTCAGTTTAAATACTGATACTTTAAATCCTCTAACATGTAAGATATAATTTAGCGTGTGATGCAAATGATCCAAGAGACATTAAACTATAAAGTAAAATACTTAAAAAGGAAAACTGAAACATTATCCCCAGTCAATAACTCTAAAATATCATCCTTCAAACCTCAGTTGGGTAAATTATGGTTGTGAGCCTATATGGTGGAGTGCAAGAAACCTGGCAAAGGAAGAAGGTTTCTGAATGTGTAGAAACCAAAAATGACTTCAAAATCAAACATGCCATGGCTGGTGGGGTGGCAGTTCTTGCCCATGCCTCATTGTGCCATATCACTGAAGCAGTGGTTTTGAAGCCACAGTGCTTCACAGTGAAGCATGCGCGTGTGGGTCACCATGCACGAAGCGAGGCACTACTGCTGAAGCACTGAGCAGAGATGTAAGATGGTGTGTGTTGTTTGGGAAGTCACTTTTTTTCTCCCTGTACTGTTTTCAGCAGTTATAGAAACATCTTGGTTAAATTATAGAAAACAGAGACTAACTATTCTCCCACCATTATTCCTTGGCATGTATTAAATTAATATCCTTTGAATGCATTATGTTATTGTTTGATTTTCAATATCGTTTGAAATTTCCGCTTGTACTTCATAAAAACCAACTCTTTAATGAATGTTCACATGTGATTAGGACAGAGTTTCCAACAATTTCTGAAACTTGCCTAAACATATTTCTGTCTTTTGTACCATATAGTTATCAAATGGTACATTCAGCATTGGTGATTATAAATGTTAAAAGATAATAAATTCTGAGAAATGTTGAATAGCTTATGTTCAAATCAGTATCCAAAATTCTGCTGAGATTTATTTTTATGTACAATTTAATACATCCATTTCCGTAGTATAAAATTATTTTATTTTAATAAACAGTAAAATTATATTATGTACCAAGGAAATGTTTAAATATATTTCTTTATGATTCAATATTGGCAAATGTTTCATTTGTGTAATATATCCATTTTGTAGGACACTGATTACATAAAAATTTCTAGTGCTAAAAGATGTTGCAAGTAGAGACAGTTTAAAAGTCTTTTATTTTACTCCAAGGAGGAATCACCCTTAAACTTTATATGGACTGCAAGAATGCAGCACATTGTTTCTGAAGAGTGGGAGGCAGCAGGTCAGGGGAGACAGGAGACCTTTGACACAGTTGCTGCAGATGGCTACAAAGCCGTGATGAGTCCTAATTGAAAATATCAAATGGTAATGTGGAGAAAAGGAAGTCCCAGTGCTCTCTGCTGTCATTATAGTTTCATGGCAATCTCTAATTCTACAAAATTTGAAAGGGATAGTCCTTTTAAAAATCCCTGTGCATTATTGTCATTACAATTGGTTTGCAGAGTATTAAAATATTTCAGAAAAACTTATTTCAAAATTATTGAATAGTGACCCAAGAAATTTTATAAACTGCTTTACATATTTTATTAAAAATAATATGTAATGGACCATAACTTTGTGTGAGTTTCATTTAAATCAGTAAAAATAACGAAATATTCAAATGGAATAGAATTCTATTTTATAATTTGCATAACTGTTTTTGACACTTTAAATTAAATTACATGTAAGTACCTAATGCTTAGTTAGGCGCTAAGAATTCACTACCAGTGATTAGTTAAATGTACACTAAAGATACATTTCTCTTCTGCCTCTCTTTCCAGTTCTCATTCTCCATGTCTTGTATATGTCCATGGAGCTTATATCTCCAAACATTTTCTCAACACAATGTACAGTTAATTACTAATTAATATGAATCCTTAATCTAGTACATGCGTTAAACGAATTTTGAAATTAAACATGTAGTGAATTGAATACTCCAAATTTTATTGATTTAAGAAAGTTTCAAATCTGTGTGAATCTTCGTACCCAGATACTAATCAAACTTAAAATGCTTCATTTTCATTGAGATTCTGTGCTTTAAATATATGCCATTTTTATCATTAGTTAAAGTTATTTAAATAAATATTTAAGGGATTAAGATATGACTCAGTGGTTAGGAAACTTTTCTCTTCTATTTGAAGTTCTGTTCCCAGAATCCAAATTGGGTGACTCACAACCTTCGGTAACTTTACTCCAGGCCATCCAAGACACTCCTCTGGCCACCATTGGCATAAACACCAATGTACACACACACACACACACACACACACACACACACACACACACACAGACACTAAATTATTAAATAATAAGTAAATCTCAAGACCTTTTAAAATAGTAAATATTATATTTGATGAACATATTTTGATATAATAGAGAATAAAACTCAATCTGCACATTTGTTTCTAAGGTATAAGAAAGGAGAAATTAAGCAACTAGAAAATGATTCTGATGTGAAATGTTTGCGTGAAAGTGATTTTTAAGCAACAGGTTGTAATGATATCATTGGATGCTGACATGATTTTTAATAATTCATTACTTTTAAATTATTAAATATTTTTCTCACATGTAATATAAAGTTCCATCCTCATTTAAAAATTACCTTTTTTCCTACTCCAACACATTTGTTTTTCTTTTATTTCATTTTCTTTTATCATTTTTCCTGAGATGTCTGCTTGTTTTCTAGGGAGAAACAGAAAAGATATGTAATGGGATAGAGAGGACATGGGGAGAATCTCAGAGGAGTTCCAGGAAGGGAAACATTAACCAGAATATACTGTATCAAAAAACTCTACTTTCAATTAAATAAAATAGTAAATAAATAAAAGTAAAATATTACTTTGGATGAGAGGTTCCATCTCATTTTTTCCTGTTAGACTGAAGATACATGTAAGAATATATACAAAATTTGGAGACTCTTTTTAGAATCAAAGCAAAGCTGAAAAACATTTCATTTTACTGAGTTTTAAGACAGCACTAGAAACTAGACTTTAATCAAACAGAGAGTGGTAGGAAAGATTGTCCTTAGGGTACATCACCAAATGCCTATTTGACGAAAAGAGGGGCTTTGAAGGTGTTCAGCCAGGAACAAGTTAAATAGTACGATTGCTTTAAAACTAGATAAAAACAAGGAGACTGCAGCAGTTAACTTTAGGAGCTAAAAAGACATTGTAAATCAATGCCCAGGAGAGGGAATTTTGCAACTTTTTAGTTGATAACACTTCTTTATGATACTATGATACCCACGTGTATTGAATCCATATATATAAAATTCTTGCCTATCAATCAAATTTAAATGTCTGGTGAAAAATCCCACAGGCTCAATGCTAAATTTCCCCACATTTGTCAAACCTGTTTATATTGAATTTCCACTTACATCAACCTATTAGTTTCACCAGCTATGCTGTGTTTTTATAGGACTTTGAAGCACTTCCCGGTACCTCTGAGAGAAGGCTGAACAACAAAGCTGTAGATACTACAAACACATTTTGCTACGTTTATTGCATTACGTTTGGTTATCAAAAACTTTTATCTGATTTCTGGAAATTGGATATAACATAAGCTTGTTTCACTTTCTATGGTGTTCACAACTGAGTGAAATTGTGAACATACTAGACCTTGATGAAATAGAATGCTCTAGTTTTGTTGATTATATAAAAGAAACTTGCAAGCATTTCAGAATCATTTTCTTACACTAGAAAAAAACAATGGATAAATTTCTTTTCATTTCAGATTATAAAATATGGTTTGTTTTTATATATAAGACATAAATCATTATCCATACTTCTGTTATATTTGGCCCTAGGGGCCATGGAGTGGCTGTAAAAATCACTTGTCTTGTAAAAGTTTAGACATTGATATCACAGGGATTATTGTATTCAGACATTCTAGTTTAGGTAAATTCAGTTTTCCTATACCGAGAGCAAAAAGGAAATTTTCTAGTAGATGTTACATTTTCCACAAAGTTTGCATGGGATTTTCATGTTTAGACATGATTTTCACAATAAGGTTGAATGTGTTGGTTACCACTTAAATTATTATTTGACTTCCATAAAATTCCCATTTGCAATCAGGCTTATGGATGAATCTGCTTTATAGATACAGAGAACATTCTGTGTTTTAGGAATTAACTACTTCTTTTATGAAAGTAAATCATTTAGCTTTTCATAGTCATAATGAGTTCTAGGGATAAGTCAATTTTAGTGGAAAGGAGAAATAGGAATTTTACCCTTAGATTGTAGAACTTTCAGCTGACAGTTGGGTAACTTTTCTTTTGTGTCTGTGGTGTGGCAGAGTCCTACAGTGCATAGTGCATGGTGGGGTTGTGGGGCCCAGCTACTATCCCAAATGTGGCTGAAAATAAGAGAAAGGAGGAGACGAAGAGTTCCACCAACCCCCCTAAGGGCAAGAACTATAACCTAATGCCTTCTCACTGGGCTCTAGCCCATGAAGATTCCCCTATCTCCCATAATCTATGAAGGCCGGTAACGAAACACTTATCTTATGGACCTTTCACAGACATTAAAACTCTAAGCTCAAAATGTAAAGAAACTAGAAAATGAGTAATTGAGTTCACGGTGCAGATGATGATTTCTCAAATAGTGAGTTTACAATGCATTAATGAAGTAAATGAATTAAAATCAATGAAGTAAAAAAATATTTTAAGGAGGAAACACAAAGCTAACTTTAAGCAGCATTTTAAAGATGATGTTTTGTGAGATGAAGAAGACAGCTGCTGTATGGCTGATCTCTACAATGGGAGTTCATGATTTGCACAGAAAAAGTGAAAGTTTCAAAATATTCCGTTCAGTGATTGTAAAATTGAAGAGTTCCATTCTAGCAGAGTTTAATAGCTGTGCATCCTACAGATGAAAGGGTTCTAGCAGCTACTTAGTCCAATGCCCTAAACTTCACCAAGTGAAGAGAGAGAAGTAGAGATTTAAAGTCTAGCAGGGCATCCTAAAATCCCTGTAAAAATTCAGAACTATGCTTTCAATTATATTACATACTATCCCTTAGGCAAGAAAGAAGATTTATAGGCACAGTGTAAGTCAGGTTTCAGTATTTTTAAATCTGCATAATAGAGGCAAATTTTATTGATTACAAGTGGTTGTACTAGCCGGGCGTGGTGGCGCACGCCTTTAATCCCAACACTCGCACTCGGGAGGCAGAAGCAGGCAGATATCTGTGAGTTCGAGGCCAGCGTAGTCTATAAAGCGAGTCCAGGATAGTCGGAGATACACAGAGAAACTCTATCTCGAAAAACAAAAAAACAAACAAATAAACATAAAACCAAGTGGTTGTACTAACAGTGGTATTCAGTAAAGGCACTGTTAGGGGAGAGTGGGAACTCAACAAACAGGAGGAAACATACATTCTCATTCATATCTTTCACATTTTGTTACAAAGGCTCACAGGTTTGTTACTGTCCCAGACAGGGTTTCTATTGTGGATATGGTGCTATAAAATACCATAGACACAAAAGCAAGGTGGGGAGGAAAGGGGTTATTTGACTTAAATTTCAATACCACTGTTTATCATCTGAAGAAGTCAGGGCAGGAACTCAAACAGGGCAGGTACCTGGAGGCAAGAGTGAATGCACAGGGAATGGAGGAGTGTTACCAACTTGCTTACCCATCATGTCTTGCTCGGTCTAATTTCTTTTAGAAACCAGGAGCACCGGCCCAGGGATGACAGCATCCACAATGGGAAGAGCACTCTCCCAGCAATTATTAGTTAGAAAATGCCCTACAGGCCTACTTTATGGAGACATTTTCTTAATTGATGCTTTCTCCTCTTAGATCACTTCAGCGTTTGTCTAGTTGACAGAAAACTATCAAACAAAATTTCCCAGAGTTATAAGCTTGAGAAAGAAATCTGACCATATAAAACTACTTTTATCAAAAAGAAACTTATAATATGCATATCTTTAAAAATAATTATTTATTTAAAGTTACGTTGTCTTTAGGTTGGCAAGATGACTCAGTGGGAATACATTCTTGCCATTAAACTTGGTGACATGAGCTTGATCCCTAAAACTCAGGCAGAGTAAGGAGAGGACAAGCTCTACAAAGGTTACCTCTGACCTCCACATCCGTGCTATGGTATGGGTGCCCAAGCACACATAAAAAAAAAACTAACAAAAATGATTGTAAAAAATAAAATCAATTAATAAGTGTAAAAAATTAAAAGTACTTTAGCCATCTACTGCATGTCTTCGTAACTGACACAGTGTACACAGTGCCTCCAAGGATACTATTTTCATGATTTAAAATTTGTAGTTAGTGTCCAAAGTATTAGACTTCACTTCATTATTCAGACATAATATGGTTCTTCTGACCTACCTTCAGTCATCTTTCTCATCCTTTTCCATGCCACCTCACCTAGTATCCTTGTCTGTCATTGTTTAAAGTGGCATGTGTTCCATGAGCCACCTTAACCCCATCCTCCAAATGTTTTCCTAGTTTCATTACACACACACATACACTGCACACACACACACACATACACACACACACACACACACAAGCTAGTATCTACATGTAATAAGATAAAATGCATTATTTGTCTTTCTGTGTCTACGTTATGTAATAATTACTAGATCTATCCATTTTATTGTTAATTTCATCAACTTTCATAGCCAATTAAAATTCTGATGTACACATAGAATACATTTTCTTTTTTTTCCTTTATTTTTTATTTCTTCAAGTTACATCTCAATCACAGTCCCCTCCCTATTCCCCCTTCAGTCCCACCCTCCCACCCTCAATCCCCCATCCTCTTCCCTTTTTTTTTTCCCTTTTTTTTTAAGTTTAAGGTATATCTTATTTCCCCCTACAGTTTCCCCTTTCAGTCCAACAAATGGCTCTTTCTCTTATAATAATAAATACAATACAGTACAACAGAGGTAATTAGGCCACAGTTATGAGGGTTATATCGCTTAACATACATTTTCATTATCTATTCATTATAAATTTTAATGAAAGATAAATCATAAAAGTCTGAATTTTCATAGCCAATGGATGAGAGGGATGCTGGAAGTACTGTTTAAAAATATTCATAAAATTTTCATAAAAACAATAAAATTTTCAAAACAATATATGGAAAATTGTGGCCATTTAAGAGAAGTAAGAAGGTATTACAACACAGGACATGAGAGTAGAGTGAGATGCTGGGATTTGAAGAAGTCTGTGAAGAACAAAAGATTAGTGGATTAAGTAGAAGTCTGGGGAAGAGAAAAGGGTTAACAAAAGCAAGAATATATAGAAAAGCTTCACAGAAACCTATCATATAAAATATATTATCATATTAAACATTTTTTAAAGGTAAAATGACTGAATGGAGATAATGCTAGTTTGAATTATGTGGTTCTGCTAAGCTGGGGCTAAAGAACTGGCTGTGATTAACAATACGTCAGAATCACTAAAATCAAACCTTTGGGATACTGTGATAATAATGTCAGGCTTCCTCTGATGGCCTGGGACTCAAGCTGGACCAGTTATTTGTTGGCCCTTCCCTCAAAATTCTATAACTCCTGCATATCTTGTAGGCAGGACAAATCGTGGGTTTCAGGTTTTTGTGGCTGGATTGGTGTCTGTGGGAATCCTGCCGAAATGGGGGAGGAAGGAGTGAAGAAGCCAGGGTGGTTAAGGACACAACAAGAAAACCTACAAGATCAACAGAGAGAGAGAGAGAGAGAGAGAGAGAGAGAGAGAGAGAGAGAGCAGCATTGAGGTAAAATCTTCTGGGCAGTGTTTCCAGAGAAAATTTAAACAAGGTGACTGTGCTCCAGAGGAAGCCAAGTTTGTGCCACATGCTGGCAACCAAATTTGGTTATATAAAAGTCATCCAGGTAGTACTGGTTTTGAAGGCATGAGGGTAAGGAAAAGCAGCTGAAGCTTGGGACTGTGAGGAAGGGTTAGAGTCCCTGAAGACAGCCCAGAAGAGGTCATTAATGAAATTGTAGTCCAGTTGCAACTGAAGACCCAGCAGTTTGGAAATATCAGTAGCAGCTGTGAAAGACTAGTTGTGTTTGTTGTAATCTCACTTAGGACTTCTATATGAAAATCTCACTTTGTCCTTATATGAAGACAACTTACATTAAAATTAACAACAAAACAGGAAGAAGAAGTGCTATAGGGCAGTGATACCTTTAGCTGGAGGCTTCAGAGAATTTCTTGGGAGGTACTGTAGAACATGGATCTAAAGTGTGTGGAAGAATTGCTTGAGTAAACTGCATGTTCATGTGTTCACTACTTTCCTATAATGGAGATTATGGGTTTAATGAAAGAAATGTGTGACTGTGAATGGGTAAGTGGGTTAGAAACAAGGATAATGTAGAGCAAAAGAATAATATGATGCAAGTTTTTAAACAATGTATTAAGTATTTCTGGTCATTGATTCCAAAACAATTAAAAGTTGTTGGAGTATTAATAGTGAAGAGATTAAATCTGACATGATTTTTCTAAGTGATTATCAAATAAAAATGAACAGGAATGAGTCAAAAATAAATGAGCTTCACAGAGCCTATGCAGAGATCTGCTTCCTTTGTCATAACAACAAAAAAGAATAGCAATTACACTTAGGTGAGATGTGACTGCAAGTACAAGGCAGCTTGATATAAAATTACACCAACTACACTCCTAAAACAAACATTCCCATGTTAAAGGTTAGAAAAACCAAAGAGATCAAAAAATTCAAATTCAGGTCATCTACTGCCAGGATTCTTATATTTGTCAAGTAAATGATTTTCAGATAGAAGTTATTGAATAAGGGGCTGAAGAAATAGAAGTGAAGAAGGTGATTCTTTTGCAGAGTAACCAAATTTGGTTCCCAACACCCACACCAGATGTCTCTCAATTGCCTCTAAACCTGCAACTCTAGCTCTGGGGTATCCAGCATCTCTGGCTTTTGCAGATGCCTGCATAAGTGTGTATGTGTGTGGGCGCTTGGGTACACACATACAAACATATACACACACCTTTAAAATTTTCAAAATTACAACAAATTATTCAATAAAGCACCCTAACTTTCTCATAATCAGTGTCAACAGTAGTATATGTAAGTAACTATGAATAATTAACATATGAATAGAGAAGTAATTTCTTATGCAAATATTAAAGAATATCGAGTACAAACTAATTTTACAGAATGGAAAATTAGCACAAATTCAAAATGTTTTTAAACGTTTTGCTTTTACTAACTTTCTATTAAAATTCCAACATATGATATATATTTGTAATGTGTTTATAACTCATATTTAATTCAACTGACTAAATTTGAAAATTTTGCATTGTCTCCTGAATCCATTAATTTACTACATTTGGAGAATTACATGTACAGTAATAAAAGTAATTTACTTTCATATGTTGTTTTAAATATTCATCTCTGTGAAAACAAAATCATTAACTTTCTGTCCAGTTCCTGTGTTTCACCACATTCCCCATTATTTCAATCTCGTCCAGTACAGGCTAAATAGCAGTTTCCTTGCAAGGTAAAATAAGTGAGATACTAAAAATCCATCATAAATTTCCTGTATCATAAAACATTTAGGAGCACCACGATATTCCATTTTACTGCTTTGACCATAATCCATAAACACAGGGTGTGGAATTTCAGAGGTGTTCTTATGTGAATCAACAGTTGAAAAGTGAACTATATCATGTGGTGTTTGTTACTTTTCTCTCAAGGATGTCAAGGATGTTTCAGTTTCCAAACTACAAGAGGCAGGTGTATTTTCATTTTAGGATGTAGATGAATACTCATGCTTTCTTTCTTTCTTTCTTTCTTCCCTTCATTCTTTCTTTCCTTCCACTTCTCCTTCTCCTTCCTTCTTCCCCTCCTTTCCCCCTACTTCCCCACCTCTAACCCCTACCTTTTTCCCTCAGCCTCTTGGTCTCTCTGTCTCTGTCTCTCCTCTTTCTTCCTTCTCACTTTAAGTTGATTGATGGACTGAGTTTAAATTCAATATTAAGAAAATAGTAAAAGAAAAATGCTAACATCTTTAATGAGATAAGTTACAGACGGAGATTAATTAAAATTATTTTAAAGAGCCAGGTGTTTTATTTAGTAGTTTCAGTAATGATTCAATGCTGTAAGAAAGGGACAAAAATCAGGAATATTTTCTAACTGAGTTACACACACACACAAAGACAGGTAGAGAATCTGATCATCTTTTTTATAAGTTAAAATATGTAGAAAGGCATTGGGGAAAATAACACCATTATGAGACAAATGCTCTGCTGTAATTACATCAGTTCATTTTATTTATTCATGCACTCATTTATTTTGAAAAACAAATCAATGCAAACAAGGTTAACTTCTATGTTCCTCTCTCAAGTTCTACTGCTCCAAAGTAGTTGTTGAACTTATTTTTGAAGATATGTCTTTTAATATTTTATGAATATATACCAACATTTATATTTTTATTTTAATGGACATGATCTCAAAAATATATAAGGGAACCGATATTTTTCATTGTGACTTACTATACCTTTATAAAAAATGTAGTTTGGTAGTGTTGCTCTGTTTGATTAGTGCACACATTATTCTGCTATTCAAATATAGTATGATAGGGTTGTACTCGACAATGTATAGCATGCTCTGTTCTTCCAGAAGACCTAAGTTTGATTGCCAGGATCTACATCAGGTGTTTAATAATTACCTGTAACTTCAATTGAGGGTGATCCAACTCCTCTTACCTCTGCAGCCCTCAAATTCACAAACCCACCCAGACACACACATTTAAAATAATGAATTTTTAAAATTATTATAAGATGATCATATCCAATCTAATAGATTTAAATATAATTTATATTTTAATGATTTTAAAATTCTCATATTAACTCAGAAATTTGTATTAATTCTAGTCCTGTGCTAATAAAATATCTATTAGTTAGTTTTAAAATATGTCTAATATCATAGTAACATGTCCAAATTGGGGTTTCATATTTTTCTGTCCATATCAATTTATGCTCTAACATGTTTGTCCATTGCAGTCATTGTTAATCTTGTTTGTCCTTGGCTCTGACTATCTTCTCTGTTTCTTTCTCTTGTGTCTTCTGAATAAAATCTATCAGACACCCTACACTTTCTCCCAAATTCTGTAAATTGCATATTTAATCACTTTGTTATGTTTTTAGACAGCAGTTAGGTAATTCAGGCCGGCCTTGAATTCATCAAATTTTTCATTTTTCTCCTCTGCCTTCAACGTGCTTGATTCCAGCTGTGCACCAATACTACACCTGGTTCCTTTCCTTTCAGAAAATATCTTTCAAAAAACGTCATGTTGTCTCTGATTACTGAAATGGTACTCTCAAACTGTTTTACTGTAACTGTGGCCTCTGTTACACTCCATTCTGAAAGGAGCAGTGATTGATGAAGCTAGCTAGATGCATGTTATGTTCCTTCTTTGTAAAAAGTCCTAATGCTCAGAATGGAGAGTTCATCGGTAGAATGCATGCCTGATACAAGTGGTCACTGAAGCTGGGCTCAGTCTCCAGCACCACAAAAGTCCTCCAACCCAGATTACTTTATAGGTAATTCCAGAGTCTGTCACGGCCTTCAGGGTTCTGCCTTATCCTACCTTTATTTTTTCTTGGACAACAGAAGTTAGAAATGTCTTTCCCTTGTACATGAAGATCTCACCATAATGCTTTCCTTGGCGTCTATAGAGCCAACAGAAACATCCTTTTGTGTGAATCTGGGATTGGAGAGTTTCACTATCTGCAGTATCTACCCAAATCAGCCTTTAGCTTTCTACTCCAAAGGCTATTAAAAAATGTCCCCTACCCTATCAATAAATGGGGTAGAGAGCTAAACTGAGAATTCACAGGAGAGGAATCTCTAAAGGCCGAGAGGCATTTGAGGAAATGTTCAACATCTTTGGTCATCAGGGAAATGCGACTTAAAACAACTCTGAGATTCCATCTCACACCTGTCAGAATGGCTAAGATCAAAAACTCAAATGATAGCACATGCTGGCGAGGATGTGGAGAAAGGGGAACATTCCCCCATTGCTGGTGGGACTGCAAACTTGTGCAACCACTTTGGAAATAAATCTGGAGATATCTTAGAAATTGGGAATAAATCTACCTCAAGACCCAGCCATACACCTCTTGGGCATATATCCAAAAGATGTGAAACGAAAACACAAGGACATTGCCACAACAATGTTCATAGCAGCTTTATTTGTAATAGCCAGAAGCTGGAAACAACCCAGATGTCCTTCAACTGAAGAATGGATAAAAAAAAAAACTGTGGTGCATTTACACAATGGAATACTACTCAGCTATCAGAAATGAGGAAATCATGCAATTCGAAACCAAATGGATGGAACTAGAAAAACTCATCCTAAGAGAACTGATGTAGTCCCAGAAAGATAAACATGGTATGTATTCCCTAATGGATATTAACCATACATCACTGGATAACTATCCTACAACCCACACACCCAAATAGATAGGAACCTAGCATATCTATCCTAGGAAAAATTCTATCCACCAGTGAGTCATGGAATAAGCTGCAGGTTAGTGGAACACCACACCTTAAATGGTGTGCCTTATCAAGGTCCAATACAAATGGAAGCTCTTGGCCCTCACATGATGCAAGATCTGAGGGAGTATGATATGTGAGGGCCAACCTCATATGAGGAGAAGGAGAGTACCAAGTAGAGGAACAAGGAGGGAGGGAGGGAGGGAGGGAGGGAAGGAGAGAGGAAGGGAGGGGCCAGGAGGGGAGGAGGGAGGAAACTATGTTATAGAAGTAAATAACATTTTAAGAAAGGAGTAAATAAGCTTAAAAATATAATAAAAATACAATATAAAATTTTCAAACTATAATTTACCAAAGGTATACTTGCCTTACTGGTATGAAAGAAAAATGACCTTAGTTGCAGATTACAATGTTACACTGCAGGTGTCCACATAGATTACACAAACTTGATAGCAGCTTAAAAGTTCTTTTTTTTTTTTTTTCCTTTTTTTGTAGAGGTATAGGATATTTCCATGGTTTGGCATTAAAAAGCAGGTAACAGGTTTAAAACACTGTAAATAAATTAAAGGTTACACCTGTTCAACCTGGTTTTACATACCTCCAAGAGTTGAAAAAACTTAGAGCTAAGGTAAAATACATGAAAGGCGTGGTGTTAGCCCATGCCTTTACCTCCAGCAGAGACAGGAGGATCACTATAGAGTTAGTTGTCTTATAAATTCTAGAGTTACAAGGAACAGGGTGGTGATGGTGCAAACCCTTAATCCCATCATTCGAGAAGAATACACTCTTAATCCCAACACACTAGAGACAGAAACAGGCAGATCTCAGAGCTCAAGGTCAGCCTGATACAAAACAAGCTCTAAATAGAGAAAAACTTCGATCCAGGGGTGTTGGAGCACATCTATAATGCCATCAGTTGGGAACCACATGTCTTTGATCCCAATACTTAGAATGCAGAGACAGGCACATAGGATTTGGAAGGATTCAAGTTTAAAAGCTACTTACAAAAGGCATGCTGAAATTCAAACAAATTGTCCTTTGAGATCTCAAAATGTATACACTAAAGGTTTGGTTAGCTCCAAAATATCAAGATATTTTCTTCTTTAATCCGGATTGGAAGGTAATACTTTCTATATTGTCAAAAAACCAAATTTGCTCCAGGAAAAATATTACCTAACCCCCCCCCCAAAAAAAAAAAGGTAATTGTTCCAGAGTTAGGATTAGGGCAGGGCTCTGTTCTTATCTTTCCAGGAGATTTAAAGCATCCATTCAAGGAATCCAGGGACAACTGGACAACAGAAATCTTAGCAGAAAAAAGATCAGACACCAAAAAAGACAAGTGGCTAAGATGATCCAGCCTTGCAGACTTCCTCAATAGCTGTTTTGTCAAAAGTCTACCACCACAGCAACTGAAAAACACCAAGATCGTTGAGCTCCACAGACTGCTCCAGCGAGAACTTCAGTAAAGCCCTGAAGGTCAGCTTCTGTCTATGAACTTCTTAGGACATCTAAATAGCTGAGCACAAAAGGACTGAACATCAAATGATTCTATTAACATTTTTAACCATTTTTCCATTCTTATTTGGGCCCCAAACAGGTTTACTATGTCCCAGATCAGCAGGAAGTCATTTTAAGAGAACAATGTCCCATCCCCAGAAGGTGGGGAGGGTGTCCCCCCCCCTTTAATTATTTGGTGGATAATAGAAAATTTTGTTATTTAGGGGAAGACACTACAAGCTGTTAAATGGTCTTGTTAAATGGGGTTTGGAGGTTAGACCCACGGACTTCTCTTTTTCTTTTCTGTATCCTTCTTTCTCTCCTATGTAGGAATGAACAGACGAGAAAAAATGGGACATACACATAGTATAGGAAAGATCAGAAAAAAGGACAGATTATTGAATATGGCCTTATAACTTTGTATATTGATACAAAATTAAGATTATATTTGGCCACAATGGTATTGACCCTTGTATATTGATGCACAATTAAGATTGTATTGGGCTACATAGGCATTGATCTTTTTATATTGATACTAAATTAAGATTATATTTGGCCACATTGGTATTGATCTTTGTATATTGATACAAAATTAAGGGTAATTCTTCTTAAAGGTAATGTACCTAGTAATGCTTAAAAATGAAATGTAAAGTTTTGGCCTCTTGGTTACAAACTGTCATAAACAGTTTAGGATAATTAAAAAATGGAAACTAATTGTCATGCAAACATGTCATTTTGTTAGTTACTATGACAATGTATCTCAGTTATTTTCTAAGGTACTCAGAAATCAAGTTGCTAAGAGACAAGCAGCATTTGCTTATCTAAATATAAGAGATAGATAGGGCATCTTCAAAAACCTCAAGAGATCTGCAGAAGATGGCATTCAAAGATGTTTTCGTAACTTTAGATTTTTTGATATCGAGACATGTCAGCTCCTGACAGCACCCCCTATTCTACTCCAAGTAGAAGATGAGCATCGAAGAATCTCCAGTGGGAGATGGTTGAATTGGTGGTAAGCCTTTCTCTTGGCAAGAAAAATCCCTTGCTTCAACTGTAGACAGACTTCTGTCCAAAAAGGACAAAACTTGGAAGCAGGTAAGTCGACAGCCTAGCTCTGCCAAGACAGGGTAGGCAAGTCCTTCATTATTCCTGCTCTACAATCAATGTCTGTCAGAGAAACGGGGCCAATCGGCTGAAGATTGATGCTGTAATGTATGGAGAGAAAATGGGAACTGTCCAGGCAGCCAGTGGTATGTCATTTCTTAGTTTTGGAAGCTGCAGGTCCTGCACTTGCTATATAATCAGATATATTTATCCTTCTCAGGTGTCTGAGGTGGTTGAAGAATAGATAGCTACAGTCTCATAGTTAAATTTTGAGTTGTTTAGGAATCAAGAGGGTGTTCTGGATCTAAGAAGATATTTTTAAAATTGTAAGGCAAGTTAGTATGAAAGCTGAGTTAGATATAGAACTTTAAGTTCATGCAGATTGTTAGATAGTAGAATGTTAAAGTCAGGTGCCAAATACATATTGACTGGACATTGGGAATGTATGCTAAGCCATATAACTCTCATAATTGTGGCCTATTTTTTTCTGTTGTTTTGTATTGCATTTATAGTTATAAGAGAAAGAACCTTTTGTTGGACTGAAAGGGAGAGCTTTTGGGGGAAAAAGAAATACCTTAAACTATAAAAAAGGGTAGAGGATGGGGGGCTGAGGGGTAGGAGAGCGGAAGGGTGGGACTGGAGGTGTGAGTAGGGAGGGGAGTGTGATTGAGATGTAACTTAAAGAAATAAAAAATAAATTATTTTAAAAAAGAAAGATTCCAATCAAAAAAAAAATGTTCCCTAGTCTATCAACATAAAATTACAACAAACACAACATATAAAATGATGAAAGTATGACACTGATTTTTTTTATGTGTCAATTTTTTTTCTTAGCATGTATAAAGATGAATATACAACAGACTTGACTGATTCTTAAGGCCTTAGCTTAAAACTTTCCACATGTAATTTACCTTACTTTCCACACAGTAATCTATCTTGATGTAGTAAAACATGTGTTCTGTTATTATGTTCACATTAGTAATGAACTTTGACCTATTTATATCTACATTACACAAGCAAAACTCTTTCTTTTTTTTTTTTTTTTTGAGAAAGGTTTTTTCTGTGTAGCCCTGGCCTCACTTTGTAGATAAACCAAGCTGGCCTCGAACTCACAGAGATCCTCCTGCCTCTGTCTCCCTAGTGCTGGGATTAAAGGCATGTGCCACCATGCCTGGCAATTACAGACAGCTGTGAACTGCCATATGGCTGCTGGGATTTGAACCAAAGTCCTTTGGAAGAACAGCTATGCATTTAAGCACTGCACCATCTCTCCAGCTCCACAAGTAAAACTCTTTGATCCACATAACTATTAACTTGACTTAGAAAGGAATTTAAGGAGTAACTTCTTCATATTTACTTTGAAATATAAATTTTAATGAAAATGCAATCTTTTCTTACATATGAGAGTTTTTCTTATGCTTCTCTTCCTCCTCCTTGTTGTCGTTATTATTATTATTATTATTATTACTAATAAAGGAGAGAAGCAACCAATGTATCAATGGCTGTAATAAAATGTTTTGAAAAATAAAATATTCATTTATTCTTATAGACTTTTAAATATATTGTCAAAATTCTTTTTAACGTTTTCAACTACATTAGATATGTCTATGATATCCTAAAGAGAAGACATTTTCATTATATAATCACAGTATATGTTGATGAGGGTATTCTTCTTTCTGATAAGGAATGCTTGTCCAAATTCATGCAAGTTAGATTCCATTTATATGATAGAGACTTAAGAATACTAGGGAATATATATATATATACATATATACATATATGTATATATATATATATATTCAATGTTCAATGTCAGCTCTTCAAATTATCAACTAAACCTAGAACATGTTATAAGGAAATAGGCACAAGTTGGATTTGTTTGAAAATGAAATCAATTAAAATGCTGCCTGCTGTGAGATACTAACTAGTGTACATCATGCTATGGTGTTTATTTCATGTGGCTCACTGTATCTGACTCATTAAAACTTTATTCATATTCTTAGTTTACTACCATTTACTCATCCCAGTCATTTATTGGATTTAAAAATAAGTGAGCCACAAATTTTGATTATCATCTTGTTGCCATAGATAATATGGATAACGTAATCTCAATTTAAAATTAGCACTCTCTCTGTAAGCTGAAAAAATATTTTGAATTGCATACCTCCTCTTAACCACAGGTGATATTTCATAAGTTTCAAGCACACTTTAAAAAATAATACTTTCAAATCATTTTCCATGCTTCCATTCAGCAAGTATCCCAAACCTTCCTAATCCCCAAAAGCTGCACTTCAAAGTTATGACCAGGAAAAAAAAATTAAAGTACTGCCTCTTTCTTCAGTTGATTTAAAACATCACAAGCTTCTTTTCAGCACACATATGGAGTTACTTTTACAAAGAAATCTTGGAATATTGCCAGGCTATGTCCTGGAAAGACCTTTCTCCAGAGAGAAGGAAAATTCATTATCTGAATTGCAGGACATCCATGTTCCTTCAAACTTCAGGAACGTCTTTGTTCCTCTATGATTAGTGATAGTATTTTGACTGAAAATAAGAGTCATTTGCAATGCTGCAAGGACACTAAACTATTACATTGTTTTGAGGGAAAATTGACAATTATCCACCACAGAGAGCACTAATGTGCAAGATTACACTATAAAGTATGGAGTATCTTTTGAATCTGAGGTTATCTACAAAAATTCGATTCTTACTTTATAGTTTCAAACAATATTATCGTTAATGTGTAGACATAGACAATTTGTCTCTAATCTCATTGAATGTTTAGCTTTTCTTATTTGAATCGCTTGTGGGTTTTTTTTTTTTGTTGTTGTTGTTGTTTGTTTTTTTCTAAACCAATATCACTTCATTCACAGAGTCTGGGAACTATACAGCCATTTTCTCCCTGCTATTAGTAAACAATTTATTGTAATGAATGGTTAAAAACCCATAATATTTGAATCGCTTAAAATGAGACTAATAATGTGTTAGAAATTATGAGACTAAAATTATTCTTAACATATCGTAATTTGTTAATAGCCCATAAGCTCATAGTAAAATATTTTGAAATAATAGTTATTTTCTGAGATTTTTTTTTTTTTTGAGTCAGAGTCTCATGTAGCCAAGGCTGGTAAAAAATCACCATGTAGTTGTGTATCTGATAATAATTTTGAAATCCTGATCTTTCCAGAAGCAAATCCTGAGTGCTGGGGTCACAGGTATATACTGATATACCTGGTTAATATGGGGAGCTAAACCTCAGGTTTGGAGAATATTGCTCAAGTGAAGTACCAAATGAGCATTTGTAGCCTTGCCTGGGCTTTTTAATACTAAAAATAAATTATCTTCATAATTGAAGATAAAATATATAAAAATCAATATTCATTAATATAGACAACATTAAATAGGCAGACCAAATTTTAAGGGAAATAATAATAATAATAATAATAATAATGTATATAGTAGGCTAATAAATTTGTGTAAGAATTATGGATAAGAGTGGAGGATTTATATCACTTTCACTGCTTCCATTTCTTCCTCCAGTCCCATTCAGGTACCATCTTTCTAGCATCTTCCATGTCCTTCTCACTTTTAGGCTAATAGCCTCTTTTTCTTTGTATATATATATATATATATATATTTATTTATGCAAAAATATATATGTTTTTACATAAATACATAAATATATCCTGTTGAATCTATATTTGTTTTGTGTATATGCTGCTTTCAGGGTTTAGGCATTGTTGATTGGATAACCAAGAAGCTCATCCATAGAAATGTAAATTCCCTTTAGCCCAACAATCATTAATAGTTTGTGGTCCAATGTCTAGGAATGTGGCCCAGCACATTTTCTACTTTACACATTCATAATGCTGTTCTTCTGGCCCTGTAAGCACAGCCATTTCTATGAAAGACTATTGCATCTCAGTTTTTTTGCTGTTCAAGAGCATAGGCGCCATTTTAATGTAGGTCAGGAACAGGTGTTTGGCTGTTTTGGGGGTTGTTGTTGTTTTATTTGTTTGCTTGTTTGTGTAGGTAGATGGTTACACTGTGACATTACCCAGGACGACCTGGATTCACTTAACCGTGGCTAGACTCAAACCGCTACATCCCACTTCCGTCAGACTTCTGAATTCTGAAATCATAAGTGTGAAAAACCATATGGAGATGATCTAATTTATTTAAGAAGGAATAACTGTAGCTCTTCTCTTGCTGAATAACCATGAAGTCTTCCCTGTTCTCATTTTTAATCAGTCGGAAAGAAATGTGGTACAGAAACTGCTTAAGCCAGTATGAGAACGCTATGGTATTTGGAAGGCTTGTTTTACAACACAGGTGCGCATCAGTATTGTGGGACATTTTAACAACTTTGATTTTATTCACAAAAGAATTCTGGGACACTCTCTGGATCTGCATAATTTGATAAAGTCAGGAATCATGAACTGAGGATGAATTATTTCAAATGAAACCAAACCACAAGCTCGCGAGAGAAGAATAATGGAGAGCTTGCGAGGATTACCTCTGGAAAATGAATTAGAGTGCTATGAGATGTCATATATCAGCGATAAGTCTAGCCTGCTTTGGAGCCACGGAGATTGCAGAAATGAGTCGGAATCACTTGAGCGTCACAAATCCTGGGCCATATTTTTTATTCCCAGCCCTGCCATTTGTGCTGCTTCCACGTCCGAAGCTGCAGTTGATTTCAAAGGCAGTGGATGAGAGATAAAGGGAATAAGGATTGTTCTACTTCAGCGATTCACGATCCCTCAAAGGCCACTGATTTTCAAAGAAGATGGAGCCCTTGGCATCTTAGCAAAATAGATCCCTCACTCGTTTTCAGCCTACTCCCACGAGACTGCACAAGCATTTATCCAGTTTACCATGAAAAGCGAGTTTCCATGTCCAGAAAATCACAAGCTCTTCTTTTTTTCCACTCCAAAGAGCCCTAAAGCTCAAATTAAATGTAACTGTCTGAAGTTATTTTCAGGGATGTAAACATTTCAACAAGGGAAATAAATGCAACAATGTCCGTATGATGAGTCTACAGTTAATGAAATTTTAAAATATGATTATATATTTAAAACTAGGTTTGGAATTATTCACTTAAAAACATACAAATTCTTTTTAAATTATTACATTTTAAAGTATGTTATAGGGCAACATTTAAGATATCTAATAAAGTGCTTAAGTGTGTTTTGAATTCTCAATAATTAAAGTATTCTAAGTAACATTTTCTAATAAATATTATATAGAAATACCTGTTTTTTTCCTTTGAAAATATGCCAATTTCTAGGAATATTGTGTATTTGTCTATATTCACTTAAGAATCATGCAATATTTTAGTAATGATCTTTAGGTCTATAATATTTTTAAATTAGCTATGCTAAGATTGAGTGTGACTCAGTTATTTCCCCAAACACTTACATAACACTGTTTTAAAGTATTCCTCCGATATTGATGATAAGATTATTGAAAGAAAGGTGACAAAACTATTGAATGAAATATATTAGGAAGCTGGTGTACTAAGTGTAAAGAGTGAATAGTCACTAAAAGTATATCCTTTTTAGCGTTTTATAGATTTACAAATGATACGTTGGGAGAAGTTAGTTCTCTAAGATTATAGAGAAAACACAGCACAAGTTGAAAACAGATCTATCTGTAATAAACATTCTATATGAATATGTTTTAGTGAAGTTTTCTCTATCTGGAGAATTCTGAAGTATGACTTATGCATGGAGAGGATATTTTTGGTGTAAACACTTGTTTAATTTGTAAGCTACATCCCGACTTGGAGCTGCTTCCCTCCTTTTACATATTATCCATGTGCTGAATTCTAACCACTAAAAGAGAGAGGTGATACTGTCTATGGAGAACAACATTCCAACAGAGCTAGCAAACTTTTCTTGTGGAGGTCTGGAAGTAAATATATTTTCAGGCTCTCATCCATTCAGTGTATCATAATAATTTTTTAAATTGAGACAGGGTTTAACTGTGTAACTCCGAACTGTCCTAGAACTCGCTTTGTAGACCAGGCTCCCCTTGAAGTCACAGAGATCTGTTTGCCTCTGCCTCCTGAGTGCTAGCATCGAATGCATGCACCACAACTGCCAATCTATTGAATAAAATTTAATGTCTTCTTTTATCAAGAAATCTGACACAGAAACTGTGTAAATTATGAGTTTGGTTGTATACCAATACAGCTTTATGTGTACAGAGTTTTAATCATATTCAAGTGTCAGTCTCCTACCCAGCTTGCAAAACCCCCAAAGACCACCACAGAGCCATCTCTGATGCAAATCCACGAGGATTATTTATTCAAGCTAGAGCCAGGACTCACAACTTTCACTGACACAGCAGTTAGACTTGGAGCCCTGAACTCAGAAAATGCAGGGTTTTTATTGGGACTTAGACAAAAAAAAGGGGGGGCTCTAGCGTAGGATTGGATAATATTTGGGTAGATGGATATATCTATTCCTGATTGGCTTGTTGTTGTTAACTAACCAGTAGTGGACAGCTTGACCACCAGAAGGTTTATTTATACTTTTGATATTTTTCTTTGGCAGTCAGGAGATTTTTTCCAAAAGGACAAACAACAAACAGAGTGTGTGGTCAACATGACCTGACATATATGGAACCATTTTCAGTTGTGGTCAGGGGCTTTCCAGAAATATCGAAATAGCAGGGTATGAGTAACAGAGTCACAGTGTGTTTATCTCGACCCAGCAGAAGGACTTCTCCAAAATAACAGTTTTGGAAATATAATTCTGGGAAATACAACCTTGAAACTTGAACTTAGCTTTTACCCTGTAGTCAAAATGGAGTCTGAATACAAAATAGCTACAGTAATGTCAACAAAAGAAAACAGAATTTAGCAATATGTGCTTCATCAATCAGTACAGTACAGTTTCTAGGAGGATCCTAAAGATCCTGGGTTCAGTAAGGTTTCACAGTAATAAATATGGTTAAATATGATTGTGTTCAACCATTTAAGAGTGCTAAAATGCTTCTTAATTCAAATGAGGTGTCAAAATAAACATTAGGCTGAATGTGTGGAAAGAACTTGTAAACTTAGCTCCTATAAAGAGCTACCTTGAAAATACATGTTATAGGAAATTATTGCTGTATGAATTGGCTTACTTTCTCAAAACTTAAGTGCATTCTAAGCAAAGAATATAGTACTATGTCAGTTATATTCTTACCCTCTGTGATGGATTCTATGATATCGATGCCTATAGTTTCATATGTTTTAATGCTTGGTAGGCAGTTGGTGGAATTGTGCAGTGTCATTGGACCAATATATTCTCACTAGCAAAAAACGTAAAATCCAAATATGAGAAATTATGTTGTTTATGGATGTGCCTTATTTGTTTGCATGCTGAAACCCAGGTGAGCTAAGCCAGTGAAAACAGATTGAAATCAGACACAGGGAAGCTTAACCAATAGACAATAGGATTACTTTTTCCTATTTTTCAGCATTTACTTTTTGAGTCCAAAGGTCTTCTGAAGGGTAAAATAAAAGGACTTTACTGAAAATTACAGTACACCATAGTAGTTATGAGCTAATAGGCCATCAGATCATTGAGTGTCATGATTATCATATATGCCAATAGTCATCTATACTAAGTATAAAACATTTTCATAGTAAAGAATTTATAGCCCCTTCAACATGACATTTATGACAACTGAAAGTCATTCTTTACATGTAAATTGAAATCATGAATCCTTCTGGACTCTTTTCTGAGAAAGTCCACTAACATATTTAATGTCAGGATTTTCAATTAATTATCTAAGTAGCTAGTGGGATATTTTGAAAAGTTATACCATTCTATGGATAAAACAAAAGAGATAATTATGCTTCCCTAAGGACAAAATTCACTTTGGAATGGTTACAAGGTATACAGATATTTATATGAATTTTGCATTGCAATAGGCTAGGCAAAGAACCTGTGTCTCTAATTGCCAAAAGAGCATGGGTACATAGCATGTCTGAAAGGTCTTCAAACTAAACAAGTTATCACAAGAGTTCATTTATCCAGCTCCCAAAATTATGTTGCCAAAAATGAATCAGGTCCATCAACGAAAATAACTGTCATCAAATGTGTACTATTATTGGTCGTTCACTATGGTAAATTCACTGACTTCTTAAATATTTCCCTGTATGTATATTTAATATTTTTTTATTTATACCATAGAACTTTTCTCGTGTATGCTAGCCAAGTTGTTTTGTCTTGTTCAGCCTTATTTCAAGCCTTCTCATTATTCATCACATGGTCTTCAGGAGAAGTTGTCAAAATGTGCTTCCTGAGGAAGACACTCAAGGCTAAGGGGTTATAAAAAAGAAAAGAGACCTAGATTCACAGACCTAGTTTCTCAGAGTACTGAAACTAGTTCACTGGCTTAGGATTTTTTTTTCTTTTTTTCACATGTCAGTAGGTTTTTCTTTGATGACATAGCTTCACTATTTTAAACCTGTACAAGCATTTAATTTTAGCCTCAAAGTAGTTGTTAATCTAATTTGCTACCTTTTCATACCCCCTGCAGCTAAGGTAAAATGGGGTGTCACAGCAGAAGAAACTATCAAGAAGACAAAAAGACAGCAGGTTTGAAATGTTAAGTTCACTAATTGTGTATTTATGTGTTTTGTAGTTTCTGAACAATTGGTTATGAGTAGAAAGAGAGTTAGAGAGGAGGACAGAAAAGGTAAACAAGGAGCAAGAGAGAAAAAAGGAAGGGCTACTGTAAATACATATTTAAGGAAAACAATACGGTTATCTAATTTCCAATGTTGGGAGCATAGTGGAAGGCTGAATTCTTGACTATAATGTTTTCTGTATTACTCCGAGTTTTACAGAAAACAAATGAAACTTCTATAAAATATTGAAAGTGATTTAAGAGGGTATTTTTAAGGAGAATTAAGTCATGCAATTGTGGAGGCTGTATGGTCTTGCATTATGCTATCTGAAAGCCGGAAAGCCAACAAAACAGGGGTAGGAATTCAATTTATTCAGTTTGACTGCTAATGCCTGAGAACCAGGTATTCCTATACTGATGGAAGTAGACTGATAATCAAACTATGAAGTTTTTGTGTGACATAATTTGTGGAGTCGTTAACAGAGATTTCTGCATCCAGATACAGGAACAATGACAGACCAAAGAATTTATTGCACCAAATCCTATTTTAATAAACAAATGAGTTTATTAGGATCTCTTAAAGGAAAACAGGTGAAGGGTTACCTACCAGGGCATGTGAGAGTCTGGCAGCTGAATCACTGGTAAGGCCTGAAGTATATATGATGACTCATGCAAGGTTCATCTAACCAGATATCCTTACAATTGCTAACTGTATATATAATGTCAGGGCAGGGAATCATTGTCTGCCTTTCCCTTTCTAGTAGGGAAAATAAATTCATTCTTCTGCTGTCATATTTTTCTCTATGCCTTCAAAGGACTGGTCAGTTCCCATTCATAATGATAAAGGTAGATTTTCTTTGTTAAACTACATGATAGCTTATAATAGAAAAATCTTCATAGGGACATCTATAAAACATTTGCCAACTTTCTTGGCATACTTTGTTGTAGCCAAATTCACATTTGAAAGTGACCAACAGGTCTATGAAGAATTGTGGTGGTACTTTTATAGCAATTGCATTGAATATGTATATTGCTTTTGGAAGGATGACCATTTTTACTATGTTGATCCTACCTATCCATGAGCCTGGGAGATCTCTTCATCTTCTGATGTCCTCTTCAATTACTTTCTTCAAGGACTTGGAGTTCTTGTCATACAGGTCTTTCACTTGCTTGGTTAGAGTTACCCCCCAGGTATTTTATATTGTTTGTGGCTATTGGGAAGGGTGTTGTTACCCTAATTTCTTTCTCAGCCCATTTATTTTTTGTATAAAGAAGGGCTTCTGATTTTTTAATTAATTTTTTTATTCAGCCACTTTTCTGAAGGTGTTTATCAGCTGTAAGAGCTTTCTGGTGGAATTTTTGGGGTTGCTTATATATACTATCATATCATCTGCAAATAGGGATAATTTGACTTCTTCATTTCCAATTTATATCTCCTTGATCTCCTTTAGCTGTCTTATTGCTCTAGCAAGAACTTCAAGTAATATGTTGAAGAGATATGGCGAAAGTGAATATCCTTGCCCAGTCCATGAGTTTAGAGGAAAAGCTTTAAGTTTATATCCATTTATTTTTTTTCTTTATTTTTTATTTCTTTAAGTTACATCTCAATCGCAGTCCACTCCCTATTCCCCCTCCAGTCCCATCCTCCCAACCTCAACCCCCCATCCTCTTCCCTTTTTTTTTTCTTTTAAGTTTAAGGTATATCTCATTTCCCCCTACAGTTTCTCCTTTCAGTCCAACAAATGGCTCATTCTCTTATAATAACAAATACGATACAGTACAACAGAGGTAATTAGGCCACAGTTATGAGGGTTATATAGCTTAACGTACATTCCCAATGTCCAGTCCATATGTATTTGGTACCTGATTTTAACATTCTACTATCTAAACATCTCCATGAGTTTAAAGGTCTATATCTGACTCAACATTCATACTAACTTGCAACACAATTTTAAAAGTATCTTCTTAAATCTGTAACACTCTCTTGACTCCTAAATAACTCAAAATTTAATTATGAGACTCTAGCTATCTGTTCTTCAACCACCTCAGAGACCTAAGAGGGATAAATATATCTGATTTTATAAGAAGTACAGGGCCTGCAGCTTCCCAAACTAAGAAATGACATACCTGTGGCTGCCTGTACAGTTCCCATTTTCTCTCCATATATTACAGCATCGATCTTCAGTCATTTGGCCCCATTTCTCTGACAGACATTGATTGTAGAGAAGGGGTTATGAAGGACTTACCTACTCTGTCTTGGCGGAGCTAGGCTGTCGACTTACCTGCTTCCAGGTTTTGTCCTTTTTGGACAGCATTCTGTCTACAGTTGGAGAAAGGGGCTTTTCCTACCAAGAGATAGGCTTGCGACTAATTCAATCATCTCCCACTGGAGATTCTTTGATGCTCATCTTCTACTTAGAGGAGAATAGGGGGTGCTGTCAGGAGTTGATATGTCTTGATATAAAAAAAAATCTAAAGTTACGAAAACATCTTTGAATGCCATGTTCTGCAGATCTCTTGAGGTTTTTGAAGAGGCCCTATCTATCTCTTATATTAGGGTAAGCAGATGTTGCTTGTCTCTTAGCAGGTTTATTTTTGATTAGCTTAGCAAGTAACTATAATAGGCTGTCATAGCACCTAACAGAATGACCAGCTTGCATAACAATTAGTTTGCATTTCTTAATTATCCTAAACAGTTTATGACAATTAGTAGTAAAATGTCGAAACATCACATTTAATTTTTTTTCTTTACCTCCTAACCCTTCCATCCCATTTCTCTGGGGTGGGGTGTCCTTATATAACAGTACCTCATCTCAGTTGAGAGGTCGTATGAGGGCCAAGAGCCTCTTCATTCATTGGGGGTCAATGAAGCAGTACCATCAGTGAAAAGTGTCTCGTTGCCCGGGAGAGAGAACTACTAAACAAACAAACCAATAAGCATACAATAGATAAAAAAGACTAAAAAATAGAAAAAATATAACTAATATATAAAAAATAAATAAAGAATAAAAATTAAAAATAAGAAGTCTATGTCCAAGTTCGCTTTGGTGTGTTAGTTGTAGTATCGATACCTTCTACTGTGTAGCTAAAATCCTACTATAAGTGAATAGATGCCATATGTGTCCTTCTGAGTCTGGGTTAGTTCACTCAGGATGAGCTTTTCTAGTTCCATCCATTTGGCTGCAAATTGCATAATTTCATTGTTTCTGATAGCTGAATAATATTCCTTTGTATAGATGTACCACAGTTTTTTGACCCATTCTTCGGTTGAGGGACATCTGGGTTGTTTCCAGTTTCTAGCTATTACAAATAAGGCTGCTATAAAAATAGATGAGGAAACTTCCTTATGATTCCGTGAAGAGGCATTTGGGTGTATACCCAGAAGTGGTATGGCTGGGTCATGAGGCAGAGCTATTCCAAGTTTTTTAAGATATCGCCAGACTGACCTCCATAGTGGTTGCACAAGCCTGCATTCCCACCAGCAATGGAGTAGGGTACCCCTTTCTCCACACCCTTACCAGCATGTGCTGTCATTTGAGTTTTTGATCTTAGCCATTCTGACAGGTGTGAGATGGAATCTCAGAGTCCTCTTGAGTTGCATTTCTCTGATGATTAAGGATGTTGAGCATTTCTTCAAGTGTTTCTCAGCCATTAGGGATTCCTCCTTTGTGAATTCTCTATTTAGCTCTGTCCCCCATTTTTTGATTGGATTATTTGGTTTCTTGCCATTTAATTTCTTGAGTTCTTTGTGGATTTTGGATATTAGCCCTCTGTCAGATGTGGGGTTGGTGAAGATTTTCTCCCAGTCTGTAGGCTGCCGTTGTGTTCCAATGACAGTGTCCTTTGCCTTACAGAAGCTTTTCAGTTTCATGAGGTCCCATTTATTGAGCTGTTAGTGTTCTGTTCAAGAAGTTGTCGCCTGTGCCAATTAGTTCGAGGGTTTCTCCCACTTTTTTTTCTAGTAGATTTAGTGTGACCGGCCTTATGTTAAGGTCTTTGATCCATTTGGACTTAAGTTTTGTTCAAGGTGATAAGTATGGGTCTAACTTCATTCTTTTACAAGTGGATATCCAGTTGGACCATCACCATTTGTTGAAGATGCTGTCCTTCTTCCATTGTGCCGTTTTGGCTTCTTGGTCAAAAATTAGGTGGCCATAAGTGTGTGGGTCTATTTCTGGATCTTCAATTCGATTCCATTGATCTACTGGTCTGTTTCTATAACACTACCATGCTGTTTTTACTACTATTGCTCGGTAATACAGCTTGAAATCTGGGATGGTAATACATCCAGATGTTTTTTTTTTTTTTATTGTACAGGATTGATTTAGCTATTCTGGGCTTTTTGTTGTTCCATATGAAATGAGGCTAGCTCTTTCCAAGTCTATAAAAAATTGTGTTGGTATTTTGATAGGAATTGCATTGAATCTATATATTGCTTTTGGTAGGATGGCCATTTTTATTATGTTGATCCTACCTAACCATGTTCATCGGAGATCTTTCCATCTTCTAAAGGCCTCTTCCATTTCTTTCTTCAAGGGCTTGAAGTTCTTGTTGTACAGGTCCTTTACTTGCTTGGTTAGAGTTACCCCCAGGTGTTTTATGTCATTTGTGGCTATTGTGAAGAGGGTTGTTTCCCTTATTTCTTCCTCAGCCCATTTGTTTCTTGTATAAAGAAAGGCTTCTGATATTTTTGAATTAATTTTTTATGCATCCACTTTGCTGAAGGTGTTTATCAGCTGTAAGAATTCTCTGGTGGAATTTTTGGGGTCGCTTATGTATACTATCATATCATCTGCAAATAGGGATAATTCGTTTCCGATGTTTATCCCCTTGATGTCCTTTAGTTGTCTTATTGCTCTAGCAAGAACTTCAAGTACTATATTAAAGAGATATGGTGAAAGTGGACATCCTTGTCTTTTCCCTGAGTTTAGAGGAAATGCTTCAAGATTCTCTCCATTTATTTTGATGTTGGCCACTGGCCTGCTGAATATTGCCTTTATTATTTCTAGGTATGGTCCTTGTATGCCCGTTCTCTCCAGAACTTTTAGCATGAAGGGGTGTTGGATTTTGTCAAATGCTTTTTCTGCATCTAGCAAGATTATCATGTGTTTTCTTTTTCTTTCATCTTGTTTATATGGTGAATGACGTTGATAGACTTTCGTATGTTGAACCATCCCTGCATCCCTGGGATGAAGCCTACTTGTTCATGGTGTATAATACATTTGATGTGTTCTTGAATTCGGTTTGCTAGTATTTTATTAAGTATTTTTGCATCTATGTTCATGAGAGAGATTGGTCTGAAGTTCTCTTTCTTTGTTGGGTCTTTGTGTGGTTTAGGAATCAGGGTGATTGTGGCCTCGTAGAATGAGTTTGGCAATGTTTTTTCAGATTCTATTTGGTGAAAGATTTTGAAAAGTATTGGTGTTAGCTCCTCTTTGAAGGTCTGGTAGAATTCTATGCTAAAGCCACATGACCCTGGGCTTTTTTTGGTTGAGAGATTTTTAATGACTGTTTCTATTTCCTTAGGGGTTATGGGCTGTTTAATCTGTTTATCTCATCTTGATATAGCTTCGGTAGGTGGAATCTATCAAGAAAATTGTCCATTTCACTTAAGTTTTCAAATTTGGTGGAGTATAGATTTTTAAAGTAGGATGCAAATATTCTCTGGATTTCCTCAATGTCTGTTGTTAATTCTCCCTTTTCATTTCTGATTTTGTTCATTTGGGTTTTCTCCCTCTGTCTTTTAGTTAATTTGGCTAAGGGTCTGTCTATTTTGTTGATTTTCTCGAAGAACCAACTCTTGGTTTCATTGATTCTTTGTAGGGTTCTTTTTGTTTCTAAGTTGTTGATTTCAGCCCTAAGTTTGATGATCGCTTGCCTTCTGCTCCTCTTGGGAGTGTTCACTTCTTTTTTTTCAAATTCACCCAGTTTAGCTGTTAATTCGCTAATATGAGCTGTCACAATTTTCTTTTTGAAGGCACTTAGTGCTATGAACTTTCCTCGTAGCACAGCTTTCATTGTGTCCCATAGGTTTGGGTATGTTGTGTCTTCATTTTCGTTGGATTTTAAGAAGTCTTTAATTTCCTTCTTTATTTCTTCCCTGACCCAGTGGTCCTCTAGTAAAGAGTTGTTCAATTTCCATGTGAGTATAGACTTTCTGTTGATTCTTTTGCTATTGAAGTCCAGCTTTATTCCATGGTGGTCTGATAAGATACAAGGAGTTATTTCCATTTTCTTGTATCTGTTGAGGCTATCTTTGTGTCCAACTATATGGTCAATTTTGGAGAAGGTTCCGTGAGGTGCTGAGAAGAAGGTGTATTCTTTTGTGTTTGGGTGAAACGTTCTGTAGAGATCTGTTAGGTCCATTTGGTTCACAATCTCTGTTAGACTCATTATTTCTCTGTTTGGCTTCTGTCTTGATGATCTGTCCATAGTTGTGACTGGGGTGTTGAAGTCTCCCACTATTAAAGTGTTTGGATCAATGTGCGATTTAAGTTTTAGAAGTGTTTCTTTTATAAATGTAGGTGCCTTTGTATTTGGGGCATAGATGTTCAATACTGAGATGACCTCTTGGTGGATCTTTCCTTTAATGAGTATGTAATGCCCTTCTCTGTCTTTTTTTATTAACTTCAATTGGAAGTCTATTTTTTTTTTTGATATTATGGTGGCTACGCCAGCTTGTTTCCTGGGTCCATTTGCTTGGAAAACCTTTTCCTAGCCCTTTACTCTGAGGTAGTGTTTATCTTCAATAGTGAGGTGTGTTTCTTGTATACAGCAAAAAGATGGGTCTTGTTTATGGATCCAGTCTGTAAGTCTGTGTCTTTTTATTGGCTAGTTGAGTCCATTGATGTTGATGGATGTTAGTGACCAGGGGTTGTTATTTCCCATTATTTTGATATAGCTGGCTGTCTTGTGTTTCTCTTTTGTTTAGTTGTTGTGGAGGTTTCTATTTCCTCTGTTTTCTTGGGTGTGGTTATCTTCTCTGGGTTGGAATTTTCCTTCTAGGATCTTCTGTAGGGCTGGGTTTGTGAGGAGATATTGTTTGAATTTGATTTTGTCATGGAATATCTTGTTTTCTCCTCCATGTTGATAGAGAGTTCTGCTGGGTATAGTAGTCTGGCTGGGCACCTATGTTCTCTCAGGGCCTGTAGGACATCTGTCCAGGCCCTTCTAGCTTTTAAAGTTTCTGAGGAGAAGTCAGATGTGATTCTGATGGGTCTGCCATTGTATGTGACTTGGCCTTTTTCTCTTACAACTTTTAATATCCTTTCTTTGTTCTCTACATTTGGAGTTTCTATTGTTATGTGTCGAGAGGAGTTTCTTTTCTGATCTAATCTGTTTGGTGTTCTGTAAGCCTCTTGGATTTTTACTGGCATCTCTTTCTTTAGGTTTGGGAAGTTTTCTTCTATGATTCTGTTGAAGATATTTCCTGGACCATGGAGTTGGGAGTCTTCTCTTTCCTCTATGCCTATAATTCTTAGGTTCCGTCTTTGTATTGAGTCCTTGATTTCTTGGATGTTGTGGGTGAGAGATTTTTTTAGCCTTCTCATTTTCTTTGGATGTTGTACTGATTTCTTCCATCAAATCTTCCATGCCTGAGATCCTGTCTTCCATCTCTTGCTTCCTATTTTTCATACTCACATCCATAGTTCCTGTTCTCTTCTTTTGATTCTCCCTTCCTCTTTTAACTCTGACTGTTTTTTCTTTATTGTTTCCATTTCTATTTTCATGTCTTGAATGGTAGTGTTCGTTTTGTACATTTCCTTCTCCAGTTTGCTTGTTTTTGTCTGGAGATCTTTCATTGCTTTATCCTTTTCCTGTTCAATCTGGGTCACCTTGGCTTAGAGCTCTTTAATGATGTTATTCGTTGTTTTGACTTGTAAGATTGTGGCTTCTCCATTTAATTTGATGCTGTTTACTGGCTTGCTGTATATAGCCTTTATTATTTCTAGGTATGGTCCCTGTATGCCCATTCTCTCCAGGATTTTTAGCATGAAGGGGTGTTAGATTTGCTGGTGGGAGTGCAAGCTGGTACAACCACTGTGGAATTCAGTCTGACAATATCTTAGAAAATTTGGAATACTCTACCTCAAGACCCAGCCATACCACTTCTAGGTATAAATCCAAGTGATTCCTCACCAAACCACAAGATGTTTCCTCATCTATTTTCATAGCAGCTTTTTTTTTTAATAGCTAGAAACTGAAAACAACCCAGATGTCCTCCAACCAAGGAATGGATTAAAAAAAAAAACCAAAACTGATACACAGCTACACAATGGAATACTGCTCAGCTATTAGAAACAATGAAATCATGCAATTTGCAGCCAAATGGATGAAGTAGAGAAGCTCATTCTGAGTTAGCTAACCCAGACTAAGAAGGATGCACATGGCTTCTATTCACTTATAGTCATATTTTAGCCATATACTACAGGATAACTATGCTACAACGAATGCACCAAAGGGAACATGAACGTACACTTTGTTACCTGTCAATGAGACACTTTGCCCTAGTGGTGCTGCCTTTTAGGCCCCCAGTGTATAAGGAGGCTCTTGGCCCTCATATGACTGCTGAAATGGGGAGGGGGTCTGTTACGTAGGGACACTCCACTCCAGAGGAGTGGGATGGAAGGGATAGGGTGTAGAGGGTAGGAGGGCATAACTGGGAGGGGTGGATAGAGGACACCGTGATTGATATGTAACATGAAGTAATAAATAAACAGAAAAGAAAAGAAAAAACAAAAAAGAAAAGAAAAAAGTGACCAACACACTAAGTAAGAGAGTTCTGCAGACCTGTAGGAGGTTACTGATACATACTTCTCAAAACCAAATGCAATGTAGAAATCGCAAATGTCTTACCTCTGAAAATCTGTAGAATAACATATAGTTGTACCTAGTAGTCTGTGCTTATGCTATATCTGAGTTAAAGAGAACTGCATAATAAACCAAGAGTGAGTGAGGATGGATTACAGGCAAGAGTGTTACAGAATAACATTCTTATTGGTAGACAAATGTTTCCATAGTCCTCATAAGGAAAATGGTAAGTTTAGTCACTCTTAGACTCAAGGAGAATTAATAAATTCACAAAATAAAATCATCTGATTCTCTACCACACTATCCTGCCTTTTTCCATTATAACAGCACAATGAGAAAACAAAAAGAATCAAAACTAGAAAGTAGACACTGGTTTTACCTTCATAGTGTGACACATCTCCATTCATAGGTCTTGCCATGGGTTACAGAATTGACTTTTTGTATAGAGGATAAGACACTGGCTAATATGTTGAATAAGGCATATTATAAGTACAACAATGATCTCTCTGAAAGAAGTTATGATAATTTTAGGACTATAAGATTTATCATTAAATCCAAAGGAATTTATTATTTGTTTCACAGACTGTAAGCCATTCATTTAATATATTATTTATTCAAAGTACACATACATACACACACTCAATCAGAGAGAAAGAGAGGGGGAGGGAGGGAGGGAGAAAGAGAGAGAAAGAGAGAGAGAGAGAGACAGAGAGAGACTTCCTCACACATCATTCATCTTTTGGAGACCAAATTATACAAAATTTCTGTTCTTTATATAGTGCCATTGAATAAACACTTTTTAATAATTACAGAAAAAGAAGTGTCAGTAGAGTGTCAGGTTTGTTCCAAAGACCATTTGCATCTTATCCCTATTAGAGACTGCAGCATCCCAGATCAGTTCATTCTCTGAGACATCAGCATTCACTTAAAACATAGACATGCTGTCTCCACACGAATACTGAGACTATGATACTGAGAGTAATACATGGTTCCATTCCTCAACAATGCACAATCAAGTGGGAGCTGTACTGCTAAATATAAAATAGATGTTCATGTAAAAATGACAAATTAGTAAAACCTTCCTTATTTTTCATTTGTCCAGTTAGGGGAAAGTGGTCAAATACTTCTACAAACAACTATTGCTGCTGTACATTTTGACATACCTGTATTCTGAGAATTTAGGAGGCTGAGGCAGCCTGGGTTACAAAGTAAGTTCCACATCATTGAGATATTGAATGAGAGCTGATTTAAAAGAAAACACAAGAAAGAAAAAAAAATAAGTTACACACTATTCTCAACTTCATTTAATTGAATCTATCGTGATTGCAATATCATCTTTCTTCTTATCTAACCTGAATGAACCAACCCCATCTCCTCAGTTTAGCTCAGTTCCTCACCTATGGTTGAGGTAAAAAAAAAAAAAAAGTTAAGAAAGGTACGAGAGCTAGAGAAATCGTTCAGCAGTTAAGATAACTCTGGTGATGTAGAAGATCCAGGTTTATTTCCCAGCAGCCACATAGTGGCTCAGTAACGTACATAACCAGCATTCCAAGAGATCCAATACCCTCCTCCGACCATCTTGGACACGAGAAATGTCTGTGGCATGCATATATACATAGAAGCAAAACACTAGTACACATAAAACGAAATTAATCAATCTAAAACCAAGGAGGTAAACTGAAGGATCTTCTTTCACATGCATGGGTATTGTGTACTTAGTTATCTGAAAATTTCTCATTAGGACCCACCTCTAAAGTTCCTACTATTTCCCCATACTAGCTGAAACCTGAGATTAAAATGTATGGACCTCTGGAGAACAGTCAGCATCCAAAGTAGAACATTTACCTAGCCTAATTAGAACATAACCAAAAGGTTAGACTAAAATGTTGTCTGTCAATTTTCAAACTAATTCCTAGAACTCCAGCCTAGACAAGTCTTACTTAAGTGTTCTTAGGTAACATTGACTGATAACTTTTTTAAGTTGACATATAAAAAAAGAAAATTAAACAACGGAATAGTATAAAGAACATATTTTCATGCTGTGAAAATATCTTAAGCTTATCTCTTTCTTTAAAATATTGATCAAATATTTACTGGACACCAATGGCCTGCCATGAACAATTCTTCTAAGATACTAAGCAGCAGAGAGAGAAGACTGGCATTAAATTTCTTTGAGGAACTTTTACTCTCATGAAGAACTAATAATTGTTTATAAATGAATGTGTTAAAACTACCTAAAAAAGTATAAAATATATATTGAAGATCAGTTTAAAATTTTTATACTTTGTGTGTTTTCTCAGTGAGTCGAAAACTTTCAAGTATAAACTAACTACTTTGAAGGACACGAAACGTAACTTAGAAACATGAATCTGTACTTGTATGTGCATATGCTACTCTGTCTGAAACGAAAGGAAAGTTTTAACAATGACATGAGGAACATGAGAAGTCAGCTCTTTGCTGGCTCAGTGATACAACTTGAAACACTGACATGCTGGTGGGCATTCCTGTAATACAGTTCTTTGACTTCCTTTTGAGAAGGGGAAATCTCTCTCTTTTTTTTTTCTAGGCACTTCATGTAACACTTTAATTCAGCATTAATTATAGAACATGTCAAACTGTATTTCAGTCAAAGCTCCCTGTAAGTCTCCTGAGCTTTCTTAATGACAGTAATTATAGGTCGTAAAAAGAGTCGTCTAAAATTAACATTTCTCTCATGTCTTGATAGGAAAATGTAAAAGGCTACACAGTACAGATGTTTTGATTAGTAAATTTACACTTCCTTTTTAGCTTCAATGCTTGTCAAGCTTCACTGTGTTAAGCTCAAGACGCTGTTTCTTTCCTTTCCTGGAGTACATAAAGACATGCTGAAGGTGCTTGGAGTTCTTAGCATGCTTCACTTCGCTGTTTGTGGTGAAATCAAGGACTAAATCTAGAGTTCTCTCTGCACTAAGCACCCACATTCTTTTCTGGAATGAGCAGAACAAGCTCTCATCTTGAGAAACTTGCCCAGGAAAGTTGAAATAGTAGGCACTGATGCTGGCTGATGAGGATGATTTATTAGGATGTAGAAAAACGTCGTGCCAACTTCCACGCATATCTAAATCTCCTGGCAAGCCATGTTTTATCATATACTATCAGAAAGAAAACACACAAAATCTGCTGTATTCAGAGCTGTCAAAATTTACTTACCAGAAAATGAGAGTAGAAACATTCTGCTTTAAACAATGTTAATATCATCAAACATCCAGGGAAATATAACAAATTAAAAGAGAATCACTTCGAAGAATAAAAGGCCTACACCTTAAGTAATAATAAATCTAATACTTGACATTCATCTCCCTAGAAAATAAAATTAGATAAACTTTTGCAAGGGCATTCAGAACAGCCAATCCAGTTTATTAATAATTTCCTGTTTTCATATTGGAAGCTCATATTATCTGGCCTCAGCCACAGATATTTAATAAAGCAGCCGTCCATAATCCTCTCTGATTACCTATAACCTTCCAGCTATAACACACACTGTGCCTCTGCTCCACAGAAGGACAGCACCCTGTCACCTGCTATGATGTTTGACAGCTTATTCTGTTACATCAAGCCTGTACAAAATTACTTTTTCCAAATTCATCCCTAGTTAATAATGAAAAGCAATAATGGTATTCAGCATGCGTAATATTCCAAGAAGGCAAAATGAGGCAATGGAGGAAAAAAGATTAAAGAATGACTATTATGGAAGGAAGATCAAAAATGGAATCTTGTAACACACAACAGTGCTTCAATTATAATGCCATTCCAAGAGTTTTTCATATCACTCTACAAAACAGAGCACTGCAGAGCCAACCTGGAAGAGATTTCCCATTGTATTTATTCTATCTAGGTTCATAGAAGGGAACCTTTGAAAACTCTCTTTTTAAATTATTCTTGGACATTCTCTTAGGACACAAAAACACATAACTCTAGTGGAAATATCTAGTTAATAGAAACATATTCCTTTTGTCTCACCTTATGGCTTGTAGCAGTAATAAGGTATTTTCTTATAAAAATAGATCAGACTAAACTTAACCCAAATTCACAAGTGCACCAAATCAAATTTAATAAAATTTTTAAAAGATGAAACACCACTTTAAAAAATATCAACCCTCAGTTGAAAAATATATGTTTATACAACTCAGGCAGGACTAAGTATATTACATTTGTCTTCATTAAAAACAGTGGAATGACCTTGGTAGAGGATTGAACTTGACTGTGATACTGAAATGTCTTTCTCTCTCTGTGTGTGTCTCTGTGACTCTCTCCCTCCCCTTGCCTCCCTCATTCTCCCTCCCTCTCTCTCTCTCTATGTATCTCCTTCCTTCTTTCCTTCCTTCCTTCTTTCCATCCATCCTCTCTCTCTCTCTCTCTCTCTCTTGCTTTGCTTTCCTTTCCTTTTTCCTTTTCCTTTCCTTTCCTTCCCTCTCTTCTTTCAGTAATCCTTCTCTTTTCCTATTTCTTTTGTTTTATCTTCATATTTCTTCTTTGTTCCTTCTTTTTCATTTGTTTTACTACTGCAAACGTTCCCAGAATATTTTCATGTATTTTGCATTTTTTAGAATATAAAAAAATAACCATGTAACACTTTTATCTTTTCAATGTAACCTGGAAACA
Organism: Lophiomys imhausi; assembly: GCA_907164525.1. Lineage (NCBI taxonomy): Eukaryota > Metazoa > Chordata > Mammalia > Rodentia > Muridae > Lophiomys > Lophiomys imhausi. The sequence continues at coordinate 3,356,059 of CAJQZJ010033282.1, read as the reverse complement.
AATATAACCAAGTTAGATTACTTTATTAGTTCCTCAGTACAAATATGTACTAGGTATATACACACACTAAAGATGTTTCACTATGATGTTGTTTGCATCATATATTGGATATAACAAAAATATAACTAAAACTAAAATTGTAATGCTGTCTAGACTCTCCTAACCTATTGTCTTGTGATCGCTTACTCTAATATAAGATGAACTTCTATTCAGGCCTTTTTGATAAAAATTGAAGTGAGACAATTTATACTTCCTTTTATATTCTTCACATTTTTTAGTGTTTTTTTGACCATTTATTTTTCTAAAACTTCCAAAGTTATCCAGCTTGGTAACTGAGCTTGTCTCTGCTTAGGCTTCCTATGAACTCTGCTATGCTCTAGTCTAATGGAATATTCCATCCAGGGGAGTGTTGTTGAATATAAATATGGCCTTTCTTCCTTTGCTAAAACTCCAATTGCTTCCAATAGACATTGAATGTTAGAAATTCTTAATGTGATGTGAGGTAGTGTATAATTTTATACAACCCATCTCAGATTTTTCTGATTTTCCTACCTCTAATTAAGAATTGGTGCACCATTGTCTATAATCATAAACATACATATTTAGACTGATATTTGGTATCATGTAAATTTAGCCAAATCATACAAGTAAGGTTTCTTCTTTGTTCTATGACCTTTCCTGGCATGGGCTTTTGATACAGAACCAGGCTTTTATTCCTTCTGGTGGAACAGGCCTCAAATCCAATCTGAGATTGTTATTTAAAGCTGTTTAAAATAAATAACTTTAGCAATAATAACAAATATAATATATTAAAAACTATTTTTAAAAGATATGTTTTTATCTGTGTATTAGTATATATGTATGCTAATGCACTATGTGTGTTCAATGCTAAGGAGGCTAGAGAGGGCATCAGAGACTCTGGAACAATTTACAGTTACCTGTTGTGACATTTCTCCCTTTTCCTACCTCTAATTAAGAATTGGTGCACCATTGTTTATAATAATAAACATACATATTTAGACTGAAATTACATAATTTCATCCAATTTCCTTTCCTTCTTATAACTCCTTCTATGCCACCTTCCCTCAACTTCCTGGTCTTTTTTCTTTGTTACTTTGTTATTGTCACATACATACATACATACATACATACATACATACACACACACACACACACACACACACACACACACACACACACACACCACACACACACTTGAATACAACTGGCAGAATCAATTTATTACTACATGTATGTATATGATTTCAGAGATGACTAATTATGGACAGAGGACAACTTTTTTTGCCTGTAGTTCTTTGTCTATTGGGATATACCATGTGATTCCTTTCAGTCATGTTAGAATGTCTATTAGAATAGTACTTATTTAGGTCTTGTAATAGGTAGCTAGCTGTACTGCTGAGATATCAAGAATGAGTCTTCCCTATCCTTTCTAAGAGATACACTCTTATAGCAGATACCAAAAATTGTTCTTACAGTCTTTCTCTGCCATTTTCCTCAACATTCCCTAGTCTCAGGTGCAAGCTTTGTGCTGTAGATATATTCACTGTGGCTGAGAAACCATGGCCAGTTTTTCTCTGCATTTTGACCAACAGTCATTTTCTGTAACAGTCTCTATCTGTTGTGAAGAGAAACTTCTTTGGTGACCTTTGGGAACTACACTTGTCTGTGAGTGTAAGGATAATTGCTTAGAATAAACTTAGGGATTATGCTGGATTAGCAAAACGAAAGTATTAAGTTTCCTGTTATCCATGATCTCAACATCCCAGGGTAGTTGGCTAGGTTCCAGTGCCAGACATGGTTTTCCTGTTTGTGGGTAGACCTTAGGCCCAATTAATAGGTGCTGATTAGTGCTAAGAGAAGAATATCACTACTGCCCTTTTTATGATATCTTGTCATGAAGGGTATTGTTGTGGTTCATAGGATTCCCTGCCAGGTAGGACTATTGATTACTTCTCTTCCTTGGCAGCTTTCATAGCACCTTTCAGGTTTATGAAAGTCATAACCCTGTCTTCAAGAATTATGTCATTGAAGTCAAATCAGTTTTCAAGGAGGGGATTTTCAGGTCAGATCCTACTTAGATTCTCTGGGTCTTGTCTCAAAGTTTACAGTGTCTTTCAGTAATAGAGGCTTACCTTCAAGCTCCTGAAATCATCTAAGGGCAACAACAACAGACTGCATGCTCCATGGAGTCGATTAGATCATGCTGAATGACAACTCAAAGAGGAGTTTCTCATGTGTGTTACTGGGACTTTGGTTAAATATTTTATAGCTATTCTGGGGAGCAATGTCAACCCAGGTAGCTTACATTCATGTGAATTATGTATGTGTATACAAACATGTACAATTATACAGTAAAAGTATATGTATTTATAAACATACATTTATGTGTGTTATATGTCATTTGGGATAAATAAAAATATTGATGTGAATCCTTATGGCTTTTTGAAATATCCTTACTGTTATTTTTTCTCTATATCATCTACTGTATTCTCCTCCATAACCCATCCTCAAGAAAGCATCCCAATTTTTCCTTCCCAACTCTGATCATTCTGCAGCTGCTTATGTTAGATCCATCCATCTAGCCTAGTCAGACACATCCTGTGCTCTGACTCAGCCTGGTGAGTGTGTCTGAACCTTTCCTTCCTCTATCTTCCCAATTTCCCATTGAATACATCCTTCCTCAAGCAGAACCATCCCAGTCTGATGAATCCCACCTTCAACTTTTCTAACCTCTGGGTATAGGCTGGTGACACAGGCTATGTACCAAGCCAGCCAGCAGACATAAAAGTAACCATGATGTTCATGTGTCCTGGTTTCACAATAAAAATAATATGAAGACAAGACAAGACAATATGTCTTCCCTCCAAATCCACCAGTCCTACAGAAATGTTTTCCAATGAGAGTTACCTAAATGAATCCCATCATACAGAACTTAAAGGGTCATCATAAACATCATCAAAGAATTGGGTGAGTTTAAAGAAGACACTAACAGCACAGAGAATGTAAAGAGAAAGTACTCAAAGAGAATAAAAACCTAAATGATGCCCAGGAAAATCAGATATGAGTCTGAATGATATAACAGAAATCAATACAGAATTTGAGAACCAAATTTTAAAAAGAAATAAAATTTGAGTAGAACTTAAGCTCAAATGAGGGTGGAAGTGAAAGGCCCAATAACCTAATTAAATAGCAGAATGGAAAACCTTACAAGTAAAAGATGAAATATTCAAAATTAAAGATAATGTAGAGGATATACAAAAAATAAGCATAGTGTGAAAAAAATTAAAAGCACAGGAAAGCTTTTAGGGATTATGATGATTTAGTAGACTGGTAGTTGTAGAGATTATTGTATTATAATCTTGAAAAAGAAGTAATAATGATAAAAATAAGCATGGTAAAAGAATATGAAGGAAATGTGGACAGTATGAAAAGACAGTCTTTGAACTATAGGCCTAGATAACACATAGAAATCCAAGTCAATAGCATAGACCATATCTTGAACATCATTAAAGAGAACTTCTCCAAACTAAGGGAAGATATACCCATACAGATAGAAGAAATACAGAGAACATCAAATAGACCAGAACAGAAAAGAAAATTCCCAAGACATTTCATAGTTAAAACACTAAATTACAGAACAAGGAACAGATGTTGAAAGCTGCAAGAGATAAAATAGACGAGTCACACAAAATGGAAAGACATGAAAATAGCTATTGATTTCTCAATGAAAACTTTGAAAGACAGAAGAATCTGAATCATTGCATACCAAGTTTTAGAACATCATGACTACCAACCTAGATTATTGTACCCATAAAAAATATCTGCCATAGTTGAAATAGAAAAAAATTTTGTGATCCAAACAGTCTAAAAGAATTTATATCCAGCAGACCAGTCATAAACAGGAAGCAGTAATTTGGACTAACTAAAAAAATCACAACCAAGAGATTTTAAAAAGAAAAATGAATCTATAATTACTGCTTCTTATTTTAATTCATTTCAGGGGCAACATAAATGTAATGATGCACATTACTTCACACAGATGTGATCACTGGTTGGATTCCCATGCTGCAGGGGATGTCCCCATATGTACATATGGGCAGCACTAACTTAGTGGATCATATTTAAAACAAAAACAAAAACACATTGAGTTGGGAGGGGGATTTGCTGAGGAGGATCTTAGTGGAGTCAGAGAGAGAGAATGATACATGATAATTGTATACATTCATAGAAAAGAAATTAAAAATTCAAAAATAAACTAATCATTTTTAAAAATGAACAGACAACAGTATTGAAAATGTTTTTGTCTGATAACAAATTGTAAATGTGTATGTATAATAAAGATCTGATTTAAATATCTTTATGACTTATTAGAAAAATTGTAGTTTCCCAATCTCAAAATGAAAATTAAGACAAAGGAGGGAATAATTTAGACACACAATTTTATTTGCTGGAATGATATCTCCCTCAAGGTCAGCAGATGCTCCAAAGAAAACCTTTCAAGAACATTTATATATGCAACATATTTTAGTGGTAGCTACATTTTTAAAGACTTGTAATAGATTAGTTCACTTCACCAGGAAGCACACACAACAGTAAACCTATCTTCTCCATTCTTTTCCTAAGTGGATGTTAGCCTAAGATTTCAGAGTTCATTCAATGAAGGCTAGAGAATGTAGTTCAGAGGAACAAGGCTCTCCTTTAAGGTCATTTACTCAGACAGTAATAAACCAGAGCCAGATTTTAACTCTCCAGGCTTAAGTTGAACACATTAACAATATTTTAAAAATATATTTCACATTAAAAAGGGGAAAGGTAATTTATGTTCCCTTGCCAATCTGGAACATTTTCTTTAGTGACCTTCAAAACTGCAAGGATTTGAGCAAACACAATGTGTTTTATGGTTTGAAAATTGGAATGATCTCTCTCAATAGTTTAATATTTTTGGCTTACCATTGTAAATATATTTACAAACACTGTACTGTTCATGTATTAATTTTATTCTCCCAAGATTTAAGGAAGCATGTGCTTTGGAATCCAAGAAATTCATGTTTGCTTATTCATCTCTCAAGATTTGCCTCAGTGTAAGTGTATATATAAATCTTAACTCACTTTCAAACTTATGCATTCAGTGCATAATGGCCATTTCTAATGATGGGCTTTGGTCAAAACTAACATACATACACACACACATGCAAGTTAGGTTAAGAAAATATTTTCTTTTCCTCTGAATGATTACTGTTTGCTTTGTTTTTAAACCTACTTATACTTGTGCTACATATAATTAATTAGTAGCTTTTCTTGTTTAGTTATACAAAAGTTTTGAGTAAAAAATGATGAATCATTGAAATAATTCAAACAACTTTCTACAAATTTATGGTTTTGGGATGAAGTGTTTCTCTTTCACTTCAATTTTCTAATGAAGCAAAATATCTCAGACATTTTTCCTTCAGTCTTTTTTTATATAATAACTTATTTTTTATTTCTTCAAGTTACATCTCAATCACAATCCCCTCCCTACTCCCCCCTCCAGTCCCACCCTTCCGCCCTCCTCCCCCTCAACCCCCCATCCTCTACCCTTCTTTTTTAATTTTAAGGTATTTCTTTTTCCCCCAACAGCTCTCCCTTTCAGTCCAACAAAAAGTTCTTTCTCTTATAACTATAAATACAATACAAAACAACAGAAATAAATAGGCCACAATTATGTGAGTTATATGGCTTAGCATACATTCCCAGTGTCCAATCGATATATATTTGGCACCTGACTTTAACATTCTACTATCTAACCATCTCCATGAGTTCAAAGTTCTATATCTAACTCAGCTTTCATACTAACTTGCACCACAATTTTAAAAACGTCTTCTTCGATCCAGAACACCCTCTTGATTCCTAAATAACTCAAAATTTAACTATGAGACTCTAGCTATCTATTCTTCAACCACCTCAGAGACCTGAGAGGGATAAATATATCTGATTATATAGGAAGTGCAGGGCCTGCAGCTTCCAAAACTAAGAAATGACATACCAGTGGCTGCCTGGACAGTTCCCATTTTCTCTCCATACATTACAGCATCAATCTTCAGCCATTTGGCCCCATTTCTCTGACAGACATTGATTGTAGAGCAGGAATTATGAAGGACTTACCTACCCTGTCTTGGCAGAGCTAGGCTGTCGACTTATCTGCTTCCAAGTTTTGTCCTTTTTGGACAGAAGTCTGTCTACAGTTGAAGCAAGGGGTTTTTCTTGTCAAGAGAAAGGCTTACCACCAATTCAATCATCTCCCACTGGAGATTCTTCGATGCTCATCTTCTACTTGGAGTAGAATAGGGGGTGCTGTCAGGAGCTGACATGTCTCGATATCAAAAAATCTTAAGTTAAGAAAACATCTTTGAATGCCATATTCTGCAGATCTCTTGGGGTTTTTGAAGATGCCCTATCTATCACTTATATTTAGATAAGCAAATATTGCTTGTCTCTTAGCAACTTGATCTCTGAGTAGCTTAGAAAATAACTGTGATAGACTGTCATAGTAACTAACAAAATGACACAATTGCATTACTATTAGTTTCCATTTCTTAATTATCCTAAACAGTTTATGATGGTTGGTAGCAAGAGGCCAAAACTTGACATTTCATTTTTAAGCATTACTAGGAACAATACCTCTAAGAAGCGTTACCCTTAATTTTGTATCAATATACAAAGATCAATACCAATGTGGCCAAATATAATCTTAATTTTGTATCAATATACAAAGATCAATACTGATGTAGCCCAATACAATCTTAATTTTACATCAATATACAAGGGTCAATACCAATGTGGCCAAATATAATCTTAATTTTGTATCAATATACAAATATAAATACCGATGTAACCCTATACAATCTTAATTTTGCATTAATATACAATGATCAATACCAATTTATCCAAATATAATATTAATTTTGTATCAGTATACAAAGGTATAAGGCCATATTCAATAATCTGTCCTTTTTTCTTGATCTTTCCTATACTATGTTATGTCCCATTTTTCTCAAGTCTGTTCACTCCTACATAGGAGAGAAAGAAGGATACAGAAAAGAAAAAGAGAGAAGTCCCTGAGTCTAACCTCCAAAACCCATTTAACAAGACCATTTAACAGCTTGTAGTCTTTTTCCCTAAATAACAAAATATTCTATTATCCATCAAATAACCAAAGGGGGGGGGGGACAGCCTCCCCACCTTCTGGGGATGGGACGTTGTTCTCTTAAAATGACTTCCTGCTGATTTGGGACGTAGTAAACCTGTTTGGGGCCCAAATAAGAATGGAAAGATGGTTAATATCTTAGGGCTCTATTGCTGTTTAAAGACACTGTGACCACAGCTACCTTTATAAGAAAACTATTTAATTGGGGCCAGTTTATAGTTTCAGAGTTTTAGTGTATTAATATCATGGAGGGGAGCATGGGGCATGCAGGCAGATGTGGTGTTGGAGAAAGAGCTGAGTGTTCTACATCTGGATCCATAGGGAGCAAGAAGAGAATATCACACTGGGTATGGTTTGAGTATAAGACTTCAAAGCTCAACTCTCAGTGATACATCTCCCTCAACAAAGTCACACCTACTCAAAGAAGGTCATACCTCTGTTAATGCTACTCCCTATGGTAAAGCATTCAAACACAATAGTCTATGTGAGTTATTCCTATTTAAACCATCATAAGTTTTTAAATAGAAAACTATCATGTTCAGGAGACCATTAAGTAAAATAGGAAGTCCTGATAATGCTGAGACACTGTTTATTGTTTCAATATGAACACTTTTCTTTTTCTTTATTGCCTGAACTTTGATAATATCATAGAAAGATTGCTTCTATGTCCTAAGTTTCATAATTCACATTGTTCTACTAAAATATTCAAAAGAAATGAATGGAATGGAATATACCAATTAAAGGACAGCACACGAAAGAGTAGAGACATTTCTCTTAATTGTCTTCATGGATATCAGGCAATGTGATTCTTAATATTGATTTTAAAATTAACAGAATCTTGATGTAATATAATCTTAATTTTGTAGCAATATACATAGATATAAGAGTATATTCAATAATGTACCTTTTTCTTTATCATTCCTATATTATGTCTATATCCCATTTTTTCAAGTCTTTTCCCCCTACATAGGAGAGAAAGAAGGATAGAGAAAAGAAAAAGAGAGAAATTCCTCGATCTAATCTTCAAAGCCTATTTAACAATCCCATTTAACAACTTGTAACCTATCTGCATAATTAACAACATCTATAACCCATCAAATGACTAAAGGGGGGAAATCACCCACTCCACCTTCAGGGAATGGGACCTTGTTCTCTTAAAATTACTTCCCTTTTTTGGGATATAGCAAACCTGTTTGGCGCCCAAGTAAGAATGGAAAAATGGTTAAGTAAGTAAATAGTAATATTTGATGTTCTGCCTTTACTTCCTGTATAATCAGATATATTCATCCTTCTCTGGTCTCTGATGTGGTGGAAGACTAGATAGTTATAGTCTCACAGTTAAGTTTTAAGTTGTTTAGGAATTAAAATGATGTTCTAAGTCTAAGAAGATGTTTTAAAAATGGTAATGCAAGTTAAGATGGAAAGTGAGTTAGGTATAGAACTTGAAACTCATGAAGAAAGATAGATAATAGAATATTAATGTCAGTTGCCAAATATGTATGGACTTGACATTGGGAATGTATGTTATGCCTTATAATTTTCATAATTGTGGCCAAATTATTTCTTTAAAGAATTATGAGTTCTGGGAGAAGGGGGAGAGGGTGGGAGGGTGAAACCAGGAGGGGAGGAGGAAGGGAACTGTGATAGAGACACAACTTGAAGTAATAAATAAACATTTTTAAAAAATTAACATAATTCCAAAAAGACCTAGACCAAAAAAAAAAATCTGGGGATATCTATAAGGGAATTCTTAGATTACATTAATTGGAATGGGTACACCTACCCTAAGTCTGGGTAATTCTATGGAATGAAATTTTCTACTGAATAAGGAGAAAGTGAATTGAGCTCAATATTCTCCATTGCAGATGCAATGTGATCTTTGCCTTATGTTTCTGATGTCATGCTGTTATTTACAATGGACTATACACTCAAACTATATGCCAGGATAAATAAACCCATTCTTTACTAAGGTCATTATGTCAGGTATAGTACAAAAGAAATAAATTAAGAAAAGCTAGAAACAGTGGCATTCATGATACATGTTGTTTTATAATGAGAGCTCTGATAGACAATCTCCAGGCAGGGTCTATAGTCTGTTCATTTCTCTTTTTTTGGGGGTACCCCACAATGGTCTTTGTCTTCTTGCTCTTTACTAGACAATTATGTTGAAGGGTATTTTCTTCAGCAAAAAGAATTACACAGAATTAACCAATGATTTCAAATGAACCTGTTATGAGATTTCTTTCTTAGACTCTAGAAAATATCCTTAGGCATAGTTTTGGAACCATATCCTATAGAAAAGGACAGTCTGGTCATGTGGTACTTTTTACTTACTTTTCCAGGTTTGTTGTGCACTTAGTGACATAAGGTGTGAGAATTTCTTGCAGTCCCTCTCCTCTATGCTAGTGTATCCCTGCTATTAAGATAAACATAATCTAATCAACTTAAATTATGAAACTATAATTGTTGTCAGTGCATTAAAGACATGTGCTTTATATGTCTTTATAAGCAAAAGCAGAAACATTACATGTGGTAAATATGGAATGAACAAGTTATTGTAAACTGTAGTTGACCTGTAAGAGCCAGAAATTCAACATGCATGAGAAATACAGTGTCCATTCCCATGATAAAGATGAAGAACAATCACAGAAAAACCTGTATGTAACAAATGTATAGTGTATACATTTTACTCAGATTTAAATGGAAGATTATCCAGATTAGAAGTATTTTAAAATTGGGAACATCATGTGTCTACAATTTAATGTAAAATTTCCATAAACTGTAAATAATTTATGCCTATGGTGTTTTGTCTCTGTGTATGTCTGAGAACCACATTGATGTCCAGTAACTGAGGAAGTCAGAAGATCCCATCAGATATATCAGAACTGGAATTACTGAAGATTATGAGTTGCCATTAAGGGGCTTGGGAAGCTGGACCCACATCCTCTCATCCTCTGGAAAAACAAGTACTCTTAACTGTGCAACTACCTCTCTAGAACTTACCAAGTTATTGTTTCTTCTTGGGTGACCAAGACCAGAGACTAAGTAGGCCAGCATCCTAGATTAAAAAAAAAAAAACTATCAGTAAAATGGCACCTAACGATATTCTGCTATACTGATAGATTAGTGCCTTATTCCGTCATCATCATAGAAGCTTCCTCCAACAGCAAATGGGAACACATGCAGAGACCCACAGTCAGACATTTTGCAGAGAGAGAGAGTCTAAATGGGATATCTCCTTTTATTTCCTGCCCTAAAATCTCATGAAAGAGGAAGAGCTCTGTGGAAGAAAAGGCAGAAAGAATCTAAACTACTAAAACAATATAATATTTAAACATAATCATTATATTAATGCTCTAATTTCACATAAACATTATATGTAGTATTTTTCCTATAATGTTCCTTGTGAACTATTAAATTTTAGTATCATTACAGGTTCTTATTACTCCTCTTTCTATTCTTCTCATTTCATCTTTTACTACATCATAAAAGAGAAGTTTGACTTTGCTACATAAGAGACTTTGTTTAGGTCATTTAACTAACAATAATTTATGTAAAGTTGAAAATAAAATAAGTAAAAAAATATGTGAGATAATTATAATGTTTCACCATATTTCTGATTGCAATACAACAAAGTAATAATGCTCTAGGAACCATTATTTAGTGTTTAAGTTACAGACAATGTGAAAATTATGTATCTCTATCTCTGTAACACTAGCCATTCTAATATAAATAGCACACATTATATGTATTTTCAAAACTGTGTGCTTGATTAGGTCTTTGCCATAGATATTCTAAGCATTTACCCCAAATAGTTATTTATTAAAATTAATAGAGTATTATGGAATTACTTCAGTGTATACTGTATGAGATATGTATGAAATGTATGAAAATACCAAGGTAAAATTGATCATCAATGCAGAACATTACTGGTTTTGTGGCTTCACTAAATTACACAGGCCTATTGGTTCTATGTCTAAATGGAGAGTCACAATCTACAATTAGCCACTGAAATATCTGCTGAAACATTGTGAAAACCCACACTTTCCAGGGCTGGGATTTATCTCAGAAGTAGAACTCTTGCCTAATTTACATAAAGCACTTACTTCAACGGACAGCAGTTCCAAATAAATAAATAAGTATATGCATCCTAACATCCAAACATTGTTTCTTTTTCAAGAATTATGAATTACATTCTGTCTAATATCTTCTTTATTTCTGAAAAGCCTGTGATATTTTTATATTTAATCTTTATGACCTTCGTGTAGCTAAACACTTCTTTAAATATAGTTACTCCTGTCACATACAGAAATTCTACACTTAATTCTTCATATTATTTTGCGATTCAATAATATCAGTAATTTCTGGAGTATTCAAGGATGATAGGAGTAAAAGAGCTGACCTGGTGACACAGTGAATTTTACCAATCTATTAAAGAGATGTAATCACAAGGTTTAAGGCTAATCATCATTCGGCTACTTTCACCCATAGGCTGATGTATATTCTGAAGTTATACTCCTGACCCCGTTTCCTACCAATGAGGGTAGACATGTCTCTATATCCTTCAAACTTCAACATTAAATAAACATATCCTCATATTTTCTTTTTTCCTATTTAAGAAAGTTATTTATTTCATTTTAATAGACCATGCCGTAGATAATTCTTATGTACAATATCTCACATTGAGATACTTTTACATCATAAAATCACTAAATGAATCTCATGTAAACATTTATTCACATATTTCCTGGTAGAAGCATTCAAAATCCACCTCCTAGAAATTCCTAAGATCAAAGTACCTGTTTAACAACCACATTTGACATGCTTTGCGATTTGACTCTTTACCTTAAAATCTTTTACACAGTAACAAAAAAATCATTTTTAAAACATTTGAATGGAATAGACATTTTAGTCCTTCCCAAAAGTGAAGCAACCAAATGGGTGTGTATTGTGTAGGACGTGGGGTTCTGGACAAGATATTATGTGCAGACAACTATGCCATGAAATATAAAATATCTCTAAATGTACTTTCTTATGCAAAACAGGGTAAAATTTGTATAAGTACCACACCAGTGAACACTTGCATTGGAAACAATTCTTAGTTTCAAAAGGGAGAACATTTTTCTCTAAGTCAATTTAATGATACTATTTAAAAATTTTAAGCAGTTCTATGTTTACACTTTAATTTATGCTTGAATGACAAAAATAGTATGCACAATTGTATTCAGCTAGGTTAATGGATCCTGACAGTTTGTAGTAAGCAGCTCTTGTCCTCTGTACTGTTAAGTGTGTATCTGCTTGAAGTAGAGGCATTTCAAGTCATAAAACAAAAGTTGACTGGATAGAACCAGTTAGATTGAAATTAATGGGTTTTGAGCTATCATATTTTAGAATATATTTAATTTATTTAATTTAATTTTAAATTGAGTTCACTTCTCAGCAAAATTCTTAAGAGCGTAGTTAATTAGTTATGGTCCAAATTTTCCAGTGGATTGTAATTTGATGAGGGATTTCTTCTGGGCTCTTGACTGCAATTTTTGACTTTTTCAAAATCACCATTTCAAAGTCCAAGCCTAAAGCTGCTAGCCAACTGCACAAATGCATCCCGGAAAAGGCACACAATAACAAGAATGTGACTATATGGTAGCCCTTAAAAATCAATTCAATAAGTTTAACTACAGAACGGTTACTCCTTTTTTTTTCCAGGTGTCATTGAAAATCCACTAAGATACAAGGCATTCAGCTGAGTGAAAATTTGAAAAATATCGGTGCTCACTCTTAGCTCCCTATCTCGAGACATCATAGAAAGCTATATTCAAGTCTCTATTTAAAAAATTCTTTTTAATGATTGAAGAAAAATGTTTTAAACAAATAAAAAAAAAAAACTTCAACCCAAAAGGTACCCTGTGTGTAATAAGAATTACAGGGATAAAGATATACCAGAAATTGAGGGAATGTCCAACCGATGACGGACCCAGCCTGAGACCTACCTACATGAGGGGAGAGAACCATCCCTTGTCACTACTGAGATACTTTGCCATGCTTACAGACAGGAGCATAGCATAACTGCCCTCTGAGAACCTCCATGCTGCCGAGGATCCAAACGGAGACTGAGAGTCACTGTCAAACATTAGGAGGAGCATGGGGTGTCTGGTGGAAGAACAGGGAGGAAGGATAGAAAGAACTGGAATGGACAAGAACTCCACAAGAAAACCAACAGAGATAACTAACCTAGGCTCATGGTGACCCACGGACTAAAACACCAATCAAAGATCCTGTGTGAACTGGACCTAGGCCCCAACACATATGTAACCACCTACATAACCGATGGGCAGCTCGGTCATCATGTGGGTCCCCTAGAAAGTGGAAAAGGGGCTGTCACTGATATAGACTCTGATGCTTGGTTTTTCATCACTTTCCCCTTGGGACTACAGTGCATGACCTCAATGGAATGTGCTCAGTCTTGATGTGACTTGATGTGCTGGGGTGGTTGAGTATGAAGGGGAAGCTCCCTTTTTCTGAGAAGGGACAGGGTAGGGGGAAGTGGGCAGGAGGGCAGAACCCAGAGGAAGGGAGAGAACACGCTATGATCGGGATGTAAAATGAATAAATAAACTTAATAAATTAAAAAAAGAAAATTAAATAAAAATCATATGAAAATAAAAATACTTGGAAGGCTTAAACCTACCTTAAGCGCACTTAATATTTCCTTTAATAATGTAAATATATGAAATACATAAATCTGTATAAAGTTGTCTGAATGATTACTACACATCATTTCATTTTTAAAAATATAAAATGTCATTATTGCAATTAAAGTAGAAAAGTTATTGACACAATTGATAATATGTAGCACT
>CAJQZJ010033282.1:3297711-3341988 GCA_907164525.1 Lophiomys imhausi | reverse complement strand
AAGTAGAAAAGTTATTGACACAATTGATAATATGTAGCACTATTCCAAATAGGTTTTTTAAAAGCATCATTACATATTAAGCTAATTTGTGCTTTGTTGTAGCCAAAGCCTATCAATATGAAAGGTTTATCATGTGCTGAGTACATATGTTAGAAAATTAGTTGAGATTTATTTATGATGATTACACTGAGGCAAATCTTAAGAGACAAGTGGGCAAATATAATTTTTTTTGGATTCCAAGGCACATGGTTTATTTAAGTTTTTTAAAGTAATAAATGAAAAGTGCAACATTAGCAAATATGTTTGCTATGGGAAACCTAAAATATTATACTATTGAGAAAGATCATTTTAATTGTAGCTCCATAGTAAGTCTCTATATATTTCCACAAATACTGTTTTGAAAGTGACTAGAAAATGCTGTGAATTGGCACAGGAACGTAAACTACTATCCTTTTATGGCATTTGAATTATATTTTAAGGATTATATTTTTCATGAATTCAATTTGAGTGTGTATAGAGAAGCTTTGACTCTGGGTTGCCACTACCTAAGCAAACACCCTGGGACCTCTGAGCTCCAGTCCACATTGAATGGACAGGGAAATCTCAGGCTGCTGTCCTAGAGTGAAAATGAGGAGATTTCTTGTTGGGTGTGCTTATTTGCATAGCAAATACATTTATATTGTGTGTTTATATTCTGGGTCTTGCAGTTAATAACCTTACAGTCAGGTGATGCACAGGGAGGGAAAGACTTTGGTTCAGAGAAATGAACTGCAGGTGGAGAACAGCAGAGATAGAAGAGAGTAAAACAGATGGCTGCTTCCCCTTGGCTCCACACAGCTGCTCTGCTCTGCTGAGGGTTCAGTCAGTGAGAGCAGGAAGCTTCCTCAGCTGTGGCTGGACTACACTCAGGAATAGCAACGCTTAGGCAATTGTCCACATTGTATCTAAAAGCAACTTCAAATTCTAAAGTGTCTTCTCTCCATGGTTATTATTGAAGACATAATTTCCAGAAAACAACTAATGCAATTTCCTAATGTACTTCACAGAATATATACAAAATTAGATGTGAAATTTGTAGCATGAAGTTTAGTGAACAAAACAAAGCACTTGATTTTGTTTTCTTGGGGATTAAGCACGGTATTGTATGTAAGCTTTGAATTTCCTCATTTGGGATACAATGCTAAGTCAAATGATTGGCATGTAATATAATAAATAACTGAAAGACACAGTATTTGTCAAATAATGATTTCAATTCAAAATAGTAATGTGCTTCAAAAATGAATTAAATGAACAATGGAAATCAAATAGGAACAATTCTCTAACTACTCATTTAGGTCTCTTGGCAAAGATTTCTTTTTTCAAATAAAGTCTTTCTAGGATTGCTTAATATCTGTGGAACTGAGGAATTTCAAGTCAAATATAAATTCTTGTCAATTTCAGATTAGCTAGTCAATCAGCATTATTTATCAAGTGATTTCTTTGTACCTGAATCTGGAGTTCACTGATACCATTTTTGTAGGTGTCCAGTTTATTCAATAGGTCCTCTGTTTGTCTCTGTCTCATAAGTAGTGGGATTCAGGTAGGTCCCTATGCTTATCTGCAGTATGAATAGGGACCGAGGTTCCAAACTCCAGTTCTAAAGTATGCACAGCAAGCTCTTCTCCAGTTGAACCATTTCCTCAAGCTCCCTATGTTTCTATTTTTAATTTTTTCTTTTATTTTTGTGTTTATAATTGCATCATTTCCCCTCTTTTCCTCCCTCTCATCCTTCCCATAAACCTTACCTTATTTCTTTGCAATTTATGGTTTCTTTTTTTATTAGTTGGAGTTACATGTACATATATATATATAAATGTATATATATCATATTTTAAAAATTATATTATATATAATGAATTATATAATATATATGATTAATACAAATATCATATATTGCATATATGTGTGTATGTATATACATTCCCAAACATAACCTGCTCAGTCTGCACAATGTTACTAATATGCATGTTTTCTTTATTGGATAGAAATTGATCAAATAGATAGTTAATAGACTTTACAGTATCACTAAATTTCTTAAATATTTTTCATATGACTAAAAAAATTGGTGGAAAAATATGCAAAAAATTAAAAATCTACAAAAATAGCAAAGAGAATGTCTAATGTAAAAAAAAAAAAGAATGAACTTACTGTCAAGTTATAGACTTCCAAATTAAAAAAATTAACTCACAAAATAGTGATGCAGCTAAAATGAAGAAAATGTTTTCTAAGACAAAATTTAGAGTGAAATAATGGTTTATGCATATGACATTATATACTTGATGTTAGGTTGCTGTCACCAGTTAAGCTGGTCATCAATAAAGTGACTTTTAATGTGATTAGGACTCCTAAATGGAAGAAAGATAGAGTGAAATAAAAATAGTAAAACTAATCATTTTAGTTATCTTTTAAGTATAAAAACCTGACATACTAAATAAGCAAGCTTCATACAAGAATCGGAAATGTTGCTTGCCTACCAGCAGGCAAAAGTAATCATAGCTTTCATTAAAAAAATAATGTAAGCAAAGGCAGTGAAATGTATCTACAAAATACTGAAATAAAAATACCTGCAATGTAATATTTTCTAACCACTGAAAAAGAATTTTAAATATAATAATGGAATAATCTGTTCCTAGTATAAACTTTAAAAAAATCATGACAGAAAACCAACCATGCAAGGGCAGTTAATCAGTACTCTGGGAATACGGCAAAGTCACAACAAATGGAGAGATACATTTATAAGAACAAGTGAAGAAGAGAAGAGTACTGAATAAGAAAAATTTAATAAAACAAATGCACAAAATGTTTTTTATTTCAGTAATTGGTGGAGGTAATAGCAAGAAAAACAGTTTATGCTAACATTTAAGAATAATATGGGTTCTCTGTATCTTACTTAAAAACAAATCAAGAGTATTTCATATGAGGTAAGCATCTGTTAAAGTTTAAAATCATTACATTCAGCAATTCTGGCACACTAGGAATTTAAGTGAACATTAATATCCTAATTAAATCACCTACAGAAGTACAAAGACCTTCATTTTAATAGTGAAAGATTGGACACAATCAAGAGCAATTCATGCAGGTCTACTGTGAACATTGTGTTGGGAAGGCATGGAAAAGTAAATCCCATAGAGAGAAAAGGAAAACAATACTTTCTTTGAGAAAGTGAGCTGTCTACTCAGAAAATCCCATGCACTCTACAAAAAAGAAATCAGTAACAAGGGGCTAATGTGGCTCCCATTTAATACAGAGAACATAATACTGGTGGATCACAACTTCCTGGAAATCCAGCTAGGGGATCTGACATATTTTGTGTCTTTTTAGAGCAAATGACTCTCTGGTGCATGTGCGCACATATACACACACAAACACACACAAAATCTATATTAAAAAAAAAAACAGCAGTCTCTCAAAACATCTATATAAACATATAAATAGCAGTATAAAATGCACCTGTGTACCTTATAAAATTAGAAATTAGTAAACATCATGTTATAAAGTAAACATAATTGAAAATGATAACATTGTTCAATAAAAGTAATAAAAGGGGTTATAGGTTTAGATTGATAATTCTAACATTCATAAAGGACTCCAATAATAAAGACTTAAGAAACTCAAAAGAGTTTGCAGAACAAGTTAGCATAATGACAATTTGGTGTCAAATGATTATAAAATTATAGTTATGCACACATTATGATATCTACCTAAATACCAATAGGTAATATACATAAATATAAGTGATAAATCAATGCCCTAAAATGTGCATGCAAAATCACACATGTACATCATCTCATAGTACCAAACGTACAGTCATACTTCTGCTCATGTACATCCCCTTAACAATTAATTCTGAGAATGCCATAAAAGCTATACAATGGGTGATCTTTAGCAAAGATGTAATTCAGGAATAATTGAGCATTATTAAGAAATCATAGGAGAAACATTTCATCACCTTGGTTTTTTTAAATATGGTGCCAACACTGAATGCATAAAATGAAAAAAATAATAATACTCTGATGATAATCAAAATTATAACTTTCTTTAATTTAGGACACAGTGTTTATCAGATAAAAGACAACACCATGATCAGGATATCTTTTTACATCATTCATGTTGAATAAAATTTATATCTACATTAAATATGTAAAGCTAATGAAAAGGAAAAAAAATTCAACAGACTCTTCACCATGGGAGTGGAACAAATACATTTTATACACATGCAAACCTTATTATATCATTGGTCATTCTGGAATTTTAAAGTAAAATCATAATTTTATAACATAAAGCAAACTACATTAAAGAGGTGTCTAATTTAGTTATTGCTGAAGAGGTGAAGGTGAAGGAAGTGGAGCCCACAGTCAATGCTAATGTGAACAAAAGCAAAATTTGACCACTTTGTGGAAGTTTGTCCGTTTACATACCCCATGTAAATGGAACCTCATCTCTGGTCATTTCCAGCACATATACGAGGGTCCTTCACTAGGGCCACATATAATTAGGGCAGAATTGTGTACAACTGGCTGGAAGAGTGACTGAATATTCAGGTGAGGACCACATGATCCTCTCTATACCCCCTTCCAGGAGAGAACATGAATGCTCAATAAAGCCTACTTGCGATGATCTTCCCCAAGCAGCAAGTTGAGCTCATAAGAATCGTGGCAGTTCAGGTGGTCCCGTAACAACCATGTGCATTTGGTCCTTCTCTTAAAGACAGAAACGACAAAGAGTTGAGTGGCAATGATGACCCAAAGTAGCTCTATTCTGCTTTTTAAAATATCACTTTTTCTCTTAAGAAGTAGCTGATTCTAGCTCTCAACAGGGAAACAAAGAAAGAGGAGAGGGTCTTTAAACACAGAAGGACAAGAAGACAATCCCCACATAAATCTTTTCAAAATAGCCCTTGTCCTTGTATAGAGATATGCCGAAGGATTCTACAGTGATCGCCACTGAGCATATTTCAGCCTATTCTGCAGGTCAGATCCTTTGTCAGAGTGACAAATACCTGTGAAAACAACTTAAAAGGCTAGGTGTGTTTACAGTGGCTTCTGGTGTCAGACATGTCATTTCAACACTGTCAGCTTACTTTATTGCAGTGTGGATGAGATGACTCATAATGCTACATATGCCTCAGCAGTGTTAGATGAATAAATAGATTCAACTCATTGAGGCCAAACTGCTGAGACAGAATTTTCATACACAATATATTCTTCAAAGGCATGCCCACATTGACCAACATCCTAACCGGGCCCCACCTCCTAATGATTTACCTGCCTCAATAACACTAACAAAATATGATCAAATGAATGACTCCATAAATATACCATATCTATGCTGATCCAGGTAATTTCACAAAGCTCCATGATCTGGCAAATCATGTTCAGTACAGGAGCCTTTTGGAGATATAGTAGTTAGCATTCTCTAGAGAATAAGAATCAAAAGAACAAATATTACTACCACGGGGACTTATTAGATTGGCTTATGCAATCCAGGATGAGCAGAACAATATATAATTCAATATGTACATTAAGAGGGTCATAAAAATTCTGATATGACCATAGGATTCAGTAATCACAGTACTGAATATACATTAACAGAAAAGGAAAGCAATGTCTGAAAGAGATATATGTACCAAATGTTCACTGCAGCAATGATCTAAAGAGGAAGAAAATGAATCAAACTGTGAAAAGAATATAGTATATGCATACACATGAAAAGAGAAGAAAGAACAGTGTGTTAATTTAAATAATTTATATAGAAAGACTTATTTACTATTTCATTTATATATAGAATCTTAACAGAAAACCAAAAACCAAAACAAAACACAGAAACAGGAAGCAGAGTGGTAGTCACCACAGGTAAATTAAGAGAAGTTTGCCAAAGGAAGATGAATTCAAGTTATATAAGAATAAAATATTTGAGACATCTATCATACATCCTTGTAGCTATAATTAATAATCAAATACTAGATTTCCGTGGTCACTATAAATAAACTTTAATTAGGTTTGTTTGTTTTTAATTTTTTGAACATTTATTTATTACTTCCAGTTATGTCTCCATTACTGCCCCCTTCGTCCACTCCCTACCCCTTCTCCCACTCATCCCTCCAGTGTGGGGTGCCTCTGTGTATCAGCCCCTCTCAGTTCATTAGTCACATGAGGTCTAAGAGCTTCCTCTTGCACAGGAGGCAGTTCCACTAGGGTGGAGTGTCTTACTAACTGGTAATCAACTCCATGTTCCTGTTCTATTGGGTCTATTGATTGTAGGATGATTATCCTGCACTAGATGGCTAAAATCCAGTTATAAGTGAATATATGCCATGTGTATCTTTCTGAGTCTGAGTTAGCTAACTCATGATGAGCTTTTCTAGTTCCATGCATTTGGTTGCAAATTGCATGATTTCCTTGATTTTGATAGCTGAGTAGTATTCCATTCTGTAAATGTACCACAGTTTTTTTTTTTTTTGATCCATTGTATTGATTGAAGGTTTAATATCACTGCTTCTGATAGGTTGAATTCAATGCTGACATCTGGTTACCACCCCTTCTGAGGCATTCTCTTGATTGGTTAATAAAAGTCACTTATGGCCAATTAGCTGGGAAGAAAGGGTATAGGAAGGTGGGAATTCCTGAGATTAGACAGGAACCCTGGGCACACACAGAGAATCTCTCTCTTTCCACCAGGACACAGAATGAGACATAGGTCTTGAGAATGCTGGAAGGTAATCACAGGCACATGGTAGTTTGGGATTAGGTGATCCAGGTTAACTTAAAGTAGCTAACTGAGAGTCTGCCCAGCTAAGGGCTAAGCATTAAAACATTAAAAGGTCTTGGTGTATTTAATTATTGGGGAAAAGACTGGAGGGGGCGGACTCCCCTAGAACCCAGCCAAAAGTCCTGCCAAGCTGCTGGTAATTCTACTGGCCTCATATAACAATTTATATAAATTAACAGAGTTTAAGTTACAGGAGGTGTATGCCACCCTTGGTCCCGGCACTCTTTCCCCAGGATAAGTCAGGCAACTGGTTAAGGCAAGTGGGCCAGGATGCCTGCTCCTCTGCAAAGTCACCAGCTACTGTGCTGGCCTAATCTTACAGTTAATACTTACTAATAACTACAATAATTAATTAATTTCCAGTTTCAGGTGGCACTCAATGTGGTAAGGCATTATGGGTAATTTGATTTTCAAAATTATAGAGAAAACTGCAGATTTTGAAACTATGATGCCAGTTGTTGATAATATGGCAATGATTACTGCTGACCTCTATACTGTAATCAATCAGACCAGATATTTTATGCTCTTTACTTTTTTTTTTCTTTTATTGGTTTGTCATAAGGAAGACGTTTGTAACACAATTAAAAAGTAAAGAAATGCAGATTTAGGATCTTAAGAAAATTCTGACAGGGCAGGTGACTGGAACTGAGAAAATGCCAAGTTCTTTTGTAGCTAGATCTCCACAGCCACCACTTAAACCAGTAGAAACTAGGTAGGTAATGGTGCTAATGCGGAAACAAGTGTGCTCCCAGAGGAGCTGCGTGGTACTACACAATCACCATCAGTTTTTCCAGTTATGTTTCAGTTTAGGCCTGGTAATGATGATGGTCAACTCCATCAGGAATTAACATGGCATCCAAAAGACATTTCGGATTTAAAAAGATTTAAGGAGTCCATTATTTCTTATGGAATGCATTCATCATTTGTTAAACAAATGTTAAATAATTGGACTATACAAAATAGAACCATTCCCCAAGATTGGAAGGGACTGATATCAGCTGTGCTAGAAGGTAGTCAGCAATTACAATGGTTGTCATGATGGAGACATGAAGCCACAAAGTTAGAGCAACAAAATAGGGTAAGGGGAATAAATGTTACAACCCACCAAATGCTTGGTGAGGGAACTTATGCTGACAAACGGTTACAGACTCAATTTGAAGATGTTGTGACAGAACAGTGTTGTGTTATAGCTCTGAGCCTGGGATATGGTTGCTGAGGCTGGGAAAAGCTTTACTTCATTTACCAAGATAATACAAGGTCCTCAGGAACCCTTCTCAGATTTTTTGGGGAGATTGACTTCAGCTGTGGAGAGACATGTAGATAACCCCGATGCCAGAAAGGACTTGATGAATGCCTTGGCATATGAAAATGCAAATGCTGAATGTCAAAGGACAATTAGGCCATTGAAAGCTGGAGGAGCCCCAGTAGATGAATGGATAAGAGAAACAGCTGATATTGGTTTTCAGGAGCATCAGACTAATGTCATAGCACAAGCTGCTGCTAGGGTCTTAATGAGTGCTTTAAAAATGGTGAACTTGGTCATTTCCAAAGATATTGTAAGGCTGAAACCTCCAGAACTCGAAATGATAGGTGCCTGGACTCTGCAGAACATGGTCATAAAAGGGAACGAATGGCTTTTAATAGGAATAGAAGGTTAAGGTCTCCAGGATTTTCTACTCATTGTGGAAGAGGTAAACACTTGTCCCAGGATTGTAGAGCTTAAATGGATGTCAGAGGTAACCCCTTGCAGGGAAACGAAGGGAGGGGCCTACCGGTGCAGGCCCCCCAAAACTATGTGAACCATCGTCCATCATCCAACCAGAGGAAACAAACAGGCAGGAAGAACAAAATTAACTATGCTGATCTTTTACAGGCTACTGAAGGTACTGTGGCTTTAGATTTGACCACAGATGAATCTAAAACATTATCCAAAATAGATGATTGCTATGTGTTAACCACTGGTGTTTATCTTCCCTTACCCTCAGGGATAATAGGATTAATATTTTGAAAAAATGGATTAAGTTGTCAAGGATTCTTTATTCATCCAGCTATTATAGATGGAGACTTCAAAGAAGAAATTAAAATTATGACATCCATATGGAAAGAGATGACAATTAATGCAGGGGACAAAATTGCCCAACTGCTGCTGTTTCCTTACACAAGGGCAAGGTTGTTCCAAAGACTTAACAGGAGCAATTGAAAATACTGAAAAATGTGTGTAGTGGCAAACAATGGTGAGTGATAAGAGACCAAAATTAAAAATACAAATTAATGGTATTGAAATAGAAGGATTGCTTGACACAGGAGCAGATGTTACTGTCCCCTCACAGGAGTCTTGGAAACCAAACTGGCCACTTCAAAAGGTTCCTACACATTGTATAGGAATTGGTAAATTATCACATGTAAAACAAAGTGTACAATAGCTTAACTGTGTTGGATGAGAAGGGCAAACAGGGAAATTGAGACCTTATGTGACTGATGTACCCATGAATTTATGGGGAAGGGATCTCTTACAGAATGGGGTATGCAAATTAATATTCCTGTAATGCCAGAAATAACAAATGATGAAATGATGGATGCTTTTGAGGAAGGTATTGATATGAGTACTCAACAACAATTGCAAGCTATGTCTAGTGTCCAAATACAGGACATCCCAGACATTGAGATTATAGATACTTTTGAGGAAGGTATTGATACTCAACAACAATTGCAAGCTATGTCTAGTGTCCAAACACAGCACCCCCCCCCCCGGTATTGAGTTTCCAAAATTAGACTAGGGGCACTGCTGAAATTCCAACAAACCTACCCTTGAAATGGCTATAAAATAAACTGGTGCGGCAAGAGCAGTGGCCCATAACAAAGAAAAAATTTGAGGCTCTTGAGCAATTGGTAAAAGAACAGCTAGAGGGCCGTCAAATAGAAAAGTCTACCAGCCCATGGAATTCTCCTGTGTTTGTGGTAAAAAAGAAATCAGGTAAATGGAGAATTGTAATAGATTTAAGAGCTGTAAATAGAGTAATTCAACCTATGGGTCCTTTGCAGCATGGTATGCCTTTACCTTCTCTATTACCAAAGTCATGGCCTTTAATAGTAATTGATTTGAAAGACTGCTTTTTCTCAATTCCATTGCATAAGAATGATAGAGAAAGGTTTGCTTTCTATAGTAGACCAATCCAGAGGTATCATTGGAATATGCTTCCACAGGGAATGTTGACTATTCCAACTCTGTGCCAATATTTTGTACAAAAACATTTAGAAATAATGCATAACCAATTTGTTCGATCTATTATCTATCATTATATGGATGATACTTTGTTGGCTGATTCTGATGTAGTTGTTTTAGAGAACTTATTTAAGGAAATGCAAAGAATTCTACCACTATGGGGGTTAAAAATTGTTCCTGAAAAAATACAAAGAGGAGATTCAATCAACTATTTGGGTTATAAAATAAGTCAACAGAGAATAAGATCGTAAAAGGTACAAATCAGTAGAGACCAATTGAAAACTCTTAATGATTTTCAAAAATTAATGGAAGATATAAAGTGGCAAAGGCCCACCCTTAGTTTGAGTACTTATGAGTTAAGTCATTTGTTTCAAACATTACAAAGCAATTCAAATCTAAACAGCCCAAGATGTTAAACTGCTGAGGCAGAAAAGGAATTAATGTTTGTAGAACAAAGATTGCAAGATGCATACATAGATCGAATTGATCATCAACTTGACTGTATTTTGGTCATTTTACCATCAACTCATTCTCCTACAGGGCTTATTATGCAACGGGAAGATAGTCTTATGGAATGGATTTTCTTACCACATAAACAAAGTAAAAAATTAAAGACATACATAGAAAAGATATCTGAATTAATTTTAAACCATCGAATAATACTACGTCAATTATCAGGAATGGACCTGGCTGAAATAGTAGTGCCTCTTACTAATGCTGAGATTATGTCATTGTGGGTAATCAATGAAGATTGGCAAAGAGCTTGCAGTAATTATTTGGGAGAAATTAATAACAAATTTCAAAAAAGCAAACATATACAATTTATAAAAAGAAGTAATTGGATTCTTCCTCGTATTGTAAAGGGAATGCCAATTCCTGATTCACCAACCTTCTATACTGATGCTAACAGGATGGGAATGGCAGGTTATAAGACAGATAAAATCATCAAGGTAATCAAAAGTCCATATAACTCGCTTCAAAAAGCAGAACTGTATGCAATCCTTATGGTGTTATTAGATTTTCCTGAGTCTCTTAACATAATTACTGATTCTCTATATGCAGAAAGAGTTGTGTGGATTTACTCCCAATAACACAGAATTAACTTCTTTATTTATACAATTGCAACAGGTCATCAGAAATAGAAATAACCCATTATATATAACCCATATTCGATCTCATACAGGTTTGCCAGGTCCACTGACACAAGGAAATGAGGAGACTGACCAGCTACTCATAGTAATTGGAATGTGTTGGAAGCCTCAAAATTTCATCAGAAACATCATGGTAACAGTTCAGGTTTAAAGAAAAAAGTCTATATTACCTGGCAACAAGCCAGGGAAATAATTAAAAGATGTCCTATGTGTTCTCTGTATATCCAAACTCCATTGCCTGCTGGTCGTAACCCTAGAGGTACTAAAAAGAATGAAATTTAGCAAATAGATGTTTTTCAGTTTGCAGAATTTGGAAAACAAAGGTACGTACATCATACCATAGATACACACTCAGGGTTTCAATGGGCAACTGCTTTAAGTTCTGAAAAAGCTGATTGTGATATTGCAAATTTATTAGAAATAATGACATTTATGGGTATACCTGCACAAACTAAGACTGATAATGCTCTTGCATATGTATCTAATAAAATGTAGCAATTCTTTGCATATTATAATATAAAGCATGCTACTGGTATATCACACAATGCTACAGAACAAGCAATTGTAGAAAGAGCTAATCGTACCTTAAAAGAGATGCTTTTTAAACAAACGGGGGAATTAAAGAATCCCAGGTATATATTACACAATGCTGTGCTATCTTTGAATTTCCTAAATGTTGGTGAAAAGAGTACCACTTCAGCTGAGAGACATTGGGTTATACAAAAAACTGAGGAATTAAATCAACCAATATATTATAAGTATATTTTAACTTTAGAGTGGAAACCTGCAATTGTTTTAAGATGGGGACGTAGTTATACCTATGTGTCTACAGGGAATGAAAAATTATAGTTACCAACAAAACTTATAAAGATTAGATCTGACCAGGGAGAACCTCCTATTAGTTTAAACATGAGTATCTTTGCATTGTAAGAGTATTTTAGTGACTGCATGGTGTTCATGTTATTCCAATCTTTTATCCAGCATGGATAGAGTTTATGTTTTAAAATGGACTTACAAAGTTGTTCTATGCCTTTCACTTGCTCAAATTTAGAGCAAATATTTATTTTCAGAGCCAAGTACTGAATGACAATAACAGCAAGACAAATAGGCCAGAAGATTCAGCCTAACATACTGCTTCAATCACTGTTTTCTTAAAAACTTTGCATGCAAATCATTTTTAAAAGTGCTAGTCCAAAAATGATCGATCCTAGAAAGGCTGAATAACAAAAGCTATAGCTAACTATCCCAGGAATTGGCCAATATCTAATTGTTTTGAAGGGTGCCCAAAAATATTTAGACTCCATTCCCAAGAGATGGGATGAAAGTTTTTTGTTGTGTGTTATGATTGTTTGTTGTCATCTATGATTAATGGATATATGATATGTGTTGTAAAAAAATAAGGGTTCTATATAGGGATTTTCTTCTTTCCCTCACTCTATTCTTTGTCTCTTTTATTATTAAAAACTTAAGATTATTTTGATATATTAATAGATATTGATTAAATTTAAGATTTTTTGTTATAATAGATATTGAGAGAAAGTTAAGATTATTATGTTTTGTATACATTTAAAGATAAATTTTACTTTCAATTTTTCAAAATTTTTTTGAAAGATAGCTTTTTTTTATTCTATTGCCAAAAACCACTTTGCCCTAGGAAAGATATTACATGCCATCTTCTTATGACATGAATGAAGACTTACAAATATCTTTCCTATGTTCAAAGAACAGAAAATATTCCTTAATTTATTTGTGCATCCTGCACATCCAAGGCATTTTGGTAATTGCAGAATTATATGTTACTTTTGAGAAATTATATACTTTCAGAACAACGGGCCAGAGTCCAAAGAAGACAAGTAACCCCAATGATCCAGCCTCATAGATTGCCTCAATAGCAGTTTCCTCAAAAATCTGCATCCAGAACAACTTCACACAGCTTGCTGAGATGGCTCAAAGATTATTCCAGACATGACTTCAATAAAGTCCTGAACTTCCCTACCCAAAGTCCAGCTTCGAACTACAAACTGCTCAGGACATTCAAATTATTGAGCATATAGAGACAGGACAGCAAATGTTATTATCAAATTGATTAACCATTTTTTTTCATTTTATTTGGGCCCCTAAACAGGCATTCTGCATCCCAATTCAGCATGAAGCAGTTTTAAGAGAGTGACATCCCATTCCCAAAAAGTGGAGTGGATGATTCTTTGGTTATTTGATGGGTTATAGATGTTGTTTAGGGGGAATTGTTACAAATTGTTATATGGTCTTGTTAAGCAAGGTGTAGGAGGTTAGGCTCAGGGATTTCTTTCTTTCTTTATCCTTCTTTCTCTTTTATACAGGGGAGAAGAATTAAAAGAAAAAAGAGGGGGAATATCAAAATATTACATAGTATTGATAAGATAAAAGGATAGATTATTGAATCTACTCCTATAGATTTTTATTAATTAATGCAAAATTAAGGTTATAGACATATGAGAATGATAGGAAAAAAGGGTAGAGTATTGAATCTACTCTTATAAATCTTTCTATATTGATGAAAAATTAAGGCTATATTTTGATTAGGTATTGTACCTATGTAATTCTTAAATTTGCAATGTGAACTTCTAGTCCTTTTGACTGCAACTATCACAAACTGTTTAGGATAACTAAGAAATGCAAATTGACAATCATTCAAACATGTGATTTTATTAAGATAATTAAGTTAATCTCAGATGTTTTCTAATTTAATCAGATATTAAGTTTATAAGACAAGTAACATTTGCTTACTCAATGGAGATGGATATATGGTCTTCAAAAACTCAAGAAATCTGTAGAATGTGGCATTTAAAGATATTTTTATTATTTTAAAATTTCTTTGACCTGAGACTGTCAGCTCCTGGCAGTTTCCATTTGACTTGAAAGAAGAAAATGAGCATCAAAATAAATCTCCCATCAGGAGATAATTCCTACTGGGCAAAAATGCCTCTGCTCTCTCAATAGACTATATATCGACCAAAGATGGACCAAAGCCTAAATGCAGTTAAATCTATGGCCTGCTTCTGCAAAGACAGAATGGTCAAATCTTATATCCTGCTCCAAAACTAAGTCTGTGAGATATGCTTGGCCAGAAGGCTGAAGATGATGCTCCAATATTATAGAAACTGGGGACTGTCTAGGCAGCCAGTTGTCTGTCATTTCATAGTTTTGGAAGTAGCTTGCTCTGCACTTCCTATCTATTCAGATATATTTAGCCTTCTTGGGTTTCTGATGTGCTGGAAGACTAGTTATAGCCTCACAATAAGTTTTAAGTCATCTAGTAATTAAAAGGATGTTTTAAGGTTAAGATGGGTTAGTTAATAATATAAGTTAGGATGGAAGTTGAATTATGTATAGATCCTTTAACTCATCAAGAGAGATATATAATAGAACATATTTACTAGTTGACTAGTCAAATACATATGGACTGGACGTTGAGAATGTATGTCACATATTTTAGTTTTCATAATTGCTTTTATTGTATTTTTATTGTATTTATTGTTGTTACTGTATTGTGTTTATTGTTGGATTTATTATTAAGAAAAGGAGCCTTTTGTTAGACTTAAAGGGGAAGATGTTGAGGGAAGGTCTAATATCATTGCTTCTGATAGGTTGAATTCAATGCTGAGATCTGGTTACCCCTCCTTCTGGGGCATTCTTTGATTGGTTAATAAAAGTTGCTTATGGACAATTAGCTGGGCAGAAAGATTATAGGAAGGCAGGGCTTCCTGAGATTAGACAGGAACCCTGGGCACACACAGAGAATCTCTCTCTTTCCACCAGGACACAAAACAAGACAGAATTCTTGAGAACGCCGGAAGGTAATTACAGGCACATGGCAGTTTGGGATTACGTGATCCAGGTTAATTTAGAGAGTTAATTGAGAGTCTGCCCAGATAATGGCTAAGCCTTAAAACATTAAAAGGTCTTGGTATATTTAATTATTGGGGAATTGCCTGTGGGGGCTTATAGCCCCTCAGTCCAAGGAGTCCAGGGCCATCCGACTTCCAGACTCCTGGGCTCCCCTCGAACCCTGGTGAAGCTCCCACCAAGCTGCTGGTAATTCTACTGGCCTAATATAACAACTTATATTAATTAACAGAGTTTAGGTTTCAGGTGGTGTATGCCACCCTTGGTCCTGGGGCTCTTTCCCTGGGATAAGTCAGGCAGCCAAGGAGGCAAGCAGGCCAGGCTGCCCACTCCTCTGCTAATCAGCTACTCCACCAGCCTAATCTTACAGTTTATACTTACTACTAACTACAATAATTAATTAATTTGCACCTTTACCATTGTTCCGTTGAAGGACATCTGTACTGCTTTCAGTTTCTACCTATTACAAATAAAGCTGCTATGAACATATTTGAGGAGATGTCCTTATGGATTGGTGAGGAATATTTGGGTTATATGCCCAGTAGTATGGCTGGCTCTTCAGATAGAGCTATTCCAAGTTTTCTAAGATATGTACAGACTAATTTCCATAGTGGTTGTACAAGTTCACACCCCCACCAGCAGTGTGGGAGTGTTCCCCTTTCTACACAACCTTGCTAGCATATGCTGTCTTTTGAGTTTTTGATCTTAGCCATTCTGACAGGGGTGAGATAGAATCTCAGAGTCATCTTGCATTGCATTTCTCTGACAATTAAGGATGTTTAGCATTTCTTCAAGTGATTCTTGGCCATTCTCGATTCCTCTTTTTTGAATTCTCAGTTTAGCTCTGTGACCCATTTTTTGATTAGGTTAATCGGTTTGTTAGTGTTTAAGTTGTTAAGTTTTTATAAATTTTGGATATTATCCTTCTGTCAGATGGGTTGGTGAAGAACTTTTAAGTTTCTTAATGACAAAAGATAAATATGTGAGAGAATTACACTTAATTAGCTTGATGGAATCATTCTACCAGGTAGACATACTTTAAAATGTCAATATAGTCAATATTTTTGCACAAATAAAATTTGCCAAATGTATTGTAGCATTGTTTTCATAGTCAAAAACCAATCATTGAAAATTATAATTATTTCATATCAAATACTAATTAAGGAAGCAATTCTTAAGTAGAAATAGAAATTAATTCATAATCATAAGAAGGCATAATGAATAAGTATGCATTCAAAAATACAACTTAGATGAAATGAAAACATTTTTTGTCATTTTTTTAAGTTTTATTTATTTATTTTTTTAATGCTTCAGGTTACATTTCCATCACATTGTCCTCTTTCCCCACTTCCCAGCCCCACCCTCCCACTCTCTACCACCTAACACTTCTATCCTACTCCTCTGGAGTGGAGTGTCCCTACATAACTGTCCCTCGCCCCAGTTCAGAAGTCATATGAGGGCCAAGAGCCTCCTCATACATTGGGGACCTACAAGGCAGCACCACCAATGAAGAGTGTCTCATTGCCAGGGAGGAAAAACTAAAAACAAACCAACTAACCAACAAACAAACAAACAAAAAAAAAGTCTATGTCCATGTTCCCTTTGGTGCATTGGTTGTAGTATATATATATATATATATATCCTGCACTATATAGCTAAAATCCTACTGTAAGTGAATAGATGCCATGTTCAGCCTTCTGAGTCTGGGTTAGCTCACTCAGGATAAGCTTCTCTAGTTCCATCCATTTGGCTTCAAATTGCATAATTTCATTGTTTCTCATAGCTGAGTAATAGTCCATGGTATAGATGTACCACAGTTTTTTAATCCATTCTTCAGTTGAGGGACATCTGGGTTGTTTCCAGTTTCTAGCTATTACAAATAAGGTTGTTATGAACATAGATGAGGAAACTTCCTTATGATTTCATTATACCCAGAAGTGGTATGGCTGGGTCTTGAGGCAGAACTATTCCACGATTTCTAAGATATCGCCAAGGTGACCTCCATAGTGGTTGCACAAGCGTGCATTCCCACCAGCAATGTATGAGGGTTCCTTTTTCTCCACACCTTTGCCTGCATGTGCTGTATTTGAGCTTTTGATCTTAGCCATTCTGACAGGTGTGAGATGGAATCTCAGAGTAGTCTTGAATTGAATTTCTCTGATGATTAAGGATGTTGAGCATTTCTTCAGGTGTCTCTCGGCCATTAGGGATTCCTCCTTTGTGAATTATCTATTTAGCTCCGTCCCCCATTTTTGGATTGGATTATTTGATTTCTTGCCATTTAATTTCTTGAGTTCTTTGTAGATTTTGGATATTAGCCCTCTGTCAGATGTGGGGTTGGTGAAGATTTTCTCCCAGTCTGTAGGCTGCCATTCTGTTCGAATGACAGTGTCCTTTGCCTTACAGAAGCTTTTCAGTTCCATGAGGTCCCATTTATTGATTGTTGGTCTCAGGGCCTGAGCTGTTGGTGTTCTGTTCAGGAATTTGACACCTGTGCCAATGAGTTCGAGGGTTTTTCCCACTTTTTCTTCTAGTAGATTTACTGTGACCAGCCTTATGTTAAGGTCTTTGATCCACTTGGTCTTAAGTTTTGTACAAGGTGATAAGTATGGGTCTAATTTCATTCTTTTACAAGTGGACATCCAGTTGGACCAGCACCATTTGTTGAAGATGCTGTCCTTTTTCCATTGTGCAGTTTTGGCTTCCTTGTCAAAAATTAGGTGCCCATAGGTTTGTGGATCTATTTCTGGGTCTTCAATTCGATTCCATTGATCTACTGGTCTGTTTTTATACCAATACCATGCTGTTTTTACTACTATTGCTCTGTAGTGCAGCTTGAAATCTGGGATGGTGATACCTCCAGATGTTTTTTTTATTGTAAAGGATTGATTTAGCTATTCTGGGTTTTTTGTTGTACCATATGAAATTGAGAATAGCTTTTTCCAGGTCTATAAAGAATGTGTTGGTATTTTGATAGGAATTGCATTGAATCTATATATTGCTTTTGGTAGGATGGCCATTTTTATTATGTTGATCCTACCTATCCATGAGCATGGGAGATCTTGCCATCTTCTAAAGGCCTCTTCCATTTCTTTCTTCAAGGGCTGAAGTTTTATTGTACATGTCCTTTACTTGCTTGGTTAGAGTTACCCCCAGGTATTTTATATTGTTTGTGGCTATTGTGAAGAGGGTTGTTTCCCTTATTTCTTTCTCAGCCCATTTGTTTGTTGTATAAAGAAGGGCTTCTGATTTTTTTGAATTAATTTTGTATCCAGCCACTTTGCTGAATGTGTTAATCAGCTGTAAGAGTTCTCTGGTGGAATTTTTGGGGTTGTTTATGTATACTATCATATTGTCTGCAAATAGGGATAATTTGACTTCTTAGTTTCCAATTTGTATCCCCTTGATCTCTTTTAGTTGTCTTATTGCTCTAGCAAGAACTTCAAGTACTATATTTAAGAGATATGGTGAAAGTGGGCATCCTTGTCTTTTCCCTGAGTTTAGAGGAAATGCTTCAAGTTTCTCTCCATTTAATTTGATGTTGGCCACTGGCTTGCTGTGTATTGCCTTTATTATTTCTAAGTATGGTCCTTGTATGCCCGTTCTTGCCAGAAATTTTACCATGAAGGGGTATTGGATTTTATCAAATGCTTTTTCTGCATCTAGCAAGATTATCATGTGTTTTTTTTTCTTTCATCCTGTTTATATTGTGAATTACGCTGATAGACTTTCATATGTTGAACCATCCCTGCATCCCTGGGATGAAGCCTACTTGCTCATGGTGTATGATACTTTTGATGTGTTCTTGAATTCGGTTTGCTAGTATTTTATTAAGTATTTTTACATCTATGTTCATGAGGGAGATTGGTCTGAAGTTCTCTTTCTTTGTTGGGTCTTTGTGTGGTTTGGAAATTAGGGTGACTGTGGACTCATAGAATGAGTTTGGCAGTGTTTTTTTCTGATTCAATTTGGTGAAAGAGTTTGAAGAGTATTGGTGTTAGCTCCTATTTGAAGGTCCGGTAGAATTCCATGCCAAAGCCATCTGGCCCTAGGCTTTTTTTGGTGGGAGATTTTTAATAACTGTTTCTATTTCCTTTGGGGTTATAGGGCTGTTTAATCTGTTTATCTGATCTTGATTTAGCTTCAGTAGGTGGAATCTATCAAGAAAATTGTCCATTTCACTTAAGTTTTCAAATTTGGTGGAGTATAGATTTTTAAAGTAGGACCCAGGTATTCTCTGGATTTTCTTAATGTCTGTATGTCTGTTGTTGTTTCTCCCTTTTCATTTCTGATTATTGATTTGGGTTTTTTTTTCCCTCTGCCTTTTAGTTAATTTGGCTAAAGGTCTGTCTATTTTGGTGATTTTCTCGAAGAACCAACTCTTGGTTTCATTGATTCTTTGTACAGTTGTTTTTGTTTCTATGTTGTGGATTTCAGCCCTAAGCTTGATGATTTCCTGCCTTCTGCTCCTCTTGAGAGTGTTTGCTTCTTTTTTTTTCCAATTTACCCAGTTTAGCTGTTAATTTGCTAATATGAGCTCTCACAATTTTCTTTTTGAAGGCACTTATTGCTATGAACTTTCCTCGTAGCACAGCTTTCATTGTGTCCCATAGGTTTGGGTATGTTGTGTCTTCATTTTCATTGGATTTTAAGAAGTCTTTGATTTCCTTCTTTATTTCTTCCCTGATCCAGTAGTCATCGAGTAAAGAGTTGTTCAATTTCCATGTGTGTGTAGGCTTTCTGTTGATTCTTTTGCTGTTGAAGTCCAGCTTTATTCCATGGTGGTCTGATAAGATACAAGGGGTTATTTCAATTTTCTTGTATCTATTGAGGCTATCTTTGTGTCCAACTATATGGTCAATTTTGGAGAAGGTTCCGTGTGGTACTGAGAAGAAGTTATATTCCTTTGTGTTTGGGTGAAATGTTCTGTAGATGTCTGTAAGGTCCATTTGTCTCATGATCTCTGTTAGACTCATTATTTCTGTCTTTGGGTTCTGTCTTGATGATCTGTCCATTGTTGTGAGTGGAGTGTTGAAGTCTCCCACTACTAATGTGCTGGGATCTATGTGCGATTTAAGTTTAAGAAGCGTTTCTTTTACAAATGTAGGTGCCTTTGTATTTGGGGCATAGATGTTCAATATTGAGATGTCCTCTTGATGAATGTTCCCTTTAATTAGTATGTAATGCCCTTCTCTGTCTTTTTTTTTATTAACTTCAGTTGGAAGTCTATTTTGTTTGATATAAGGATGGCTACTTCAGCTTGTATCCTGGGTCCATTTGCTTCGAAAACCTTTTC
The DNA here is from genome assembly GCA_907164525.1 of Lophiomys imhausi. Classification (NCBI taxonomy): domain Eukaryota; kingdom Metazoa; phylum Chordata; class Mammalia; order Rodentia; family Muridae; genus Lophiomys; species Lophiomys imhausi. The sequence continues at coordinate 3,321,626 of CAJQZJ010033282.1, read as the reverse complement.
CCAACCCTTTACTCTGAGATAGTGTCTATCTTTGATAGTGAGATGTGTTTCTTGTATGCAGCAAAAAGATGGGTCTTGTTTACGGATCCATTCTGTAAGTCTGTGTCTTTTTTTTTTTTGCGAGTTGGGTCCATTGATGTTGATGGATATTAGGGACCAGAGTTTGTTATTTTCCATTATTTTGGTATAGGTGGTCGTCCTGTGCCTCTTTTGGTTTAGTTGCTGTGGAGTTTTCTATTTCCTCTGTTTTCTTGGGTGTAGTTACCTTCTCTGGGTTGGAATTTTCCTTCTAGGATCTTCTGTAGGGCTGGGTTTGTGGGTAGATATTATTTAAATTTGATTTTGTTATGGAATACCATGTTTTCTCCATCTATGTTGATAGAGATTTTTGCTGGGTATAGTAGTCTGGCTGGGCACCTATGTTCTCTCAGGGCTTATAGGACATCTCTCCAGGCCCTTTTAGTTTTAAAGTTTCTGAGGAGAAGTCTGGTGTGATTCTGATGGGTCTGCCATTGTATGTGACTTGACCTTTTTTTCTTACAGCCTTTAATATTCTTTCTTCATTCTGTACATTTGGAGTTTTAATTATTATGTGGCAAGAGGAGTTTCTTTTCTGATCTAATCTTTTCTGTTTGGTGTTCTTTAAGCCTCTTGGATTTTTATTGGCATCTCTTTCTTTAGGTTTGGGAAGTTTTCTTCTATGATTTTGTTGAAGACATTTCCTGGACCTTGGAGTCAGGAGTCTTCTCTTTCCTCTATGTCTATAATTCTTAGGTTCCATCTTTTCATTGAGTCCTTGATTTCTTTGATGTTGTGGGTGAGAGATATTTTAGCTTTCTCATTGTCTTTGGATGTTGTACTGATTTCTTCCATCGAATCTTCCATGCCTGAGATCCTGTCTTCTACCTATTGTATCCTATTTTTGATACTCATATCCGTAGTTCCTGTTCTCTTTCCTTGATTCTCTATTTCCACTTTTAACTCTGTGTTTTCTTTATTGTTTCCATTTCCATTTTCATGTCTTGAATGATTTTATTCGTTTTGTACATTTCCTGCTCCAATTTGCTTGTTTTTGCCTGGAAATCTTTCATTGCTCTATCTTTTTCCTGTTCAAGTTGAGCCACCTTGGCTTGGAGCTCTCTAATGGTATTATCCATTGCTTTTGCTTGTGAAGTTGTGGCTTCTTTGAATTCCTTCATAGATTTAAGTTCTTTCTGAAGGGACTCTATCACTTTCCATAATATAGAATTGTCATCATTTTCATGTGTTTCTGTTGTGGTCAGGTTGTCAGGATTGGATGTACTAGGATAGTTTTGTTTTCTTGGAGTCATATTTCCCTGATTTCTGGGTTTTTTTTTTTTTTTGGATCTTTGGCCATTTGTATGTTCTTAGCTGTCTGTTCTTGTTGTCTTCTGGGTTTGGATCCAAAGGGGGCACTTTGGTGTAGCAGTCGAATTGCTTGGTGATCTGTCATTGCTTACAGGGAGAATCTCAGGGTCACTCTGCATCTAATAGCCAGAATCACTGTGAGCTAGTGCAGCCTGTTCCCAGGCAATGAGGAATGGCCCAGGATTGTTTCACTGCTCCCAAGTCAGACACCTCTATGTTGCACAGAGTGTTCAGCTTTCAGTGGCTCTAGTTGTATGGTCCTTTGTGTCCAGGCACAGATTCTGTGGACTCAGGAGTTCCCCAAGGAATCTGAGAGGACCTGATTCACACCTGATATGTCTTGGCTTTCCAGAATACAGCTGTGATTCCCCTGGCTGCTGGTCTCCACGTTTTGGAACCCTCAGCCTCTGCGCACCTATGCTTTGCGCTGCCGCCGTAGCCCCCCCAGCCTCCGCAGCCACCGCAGCTGCTGCCACCATGGATGCACTGTCACAGCCACCTCTGCTGCCCAGGCGCACGAGCCGCCTCTGCCGCCTCTGCCACGCAGGCGCTGCTGGAGCCTGAAACGAAACCTTTTATAAAATTTTTTTTTAAATAATTATTAAATAGTTTCACATGTATTTGTAAATGTTAATGTAAATAATAATCTTCCAAGGAGAATACTATTCCAAGTGAATTTGCTAATTTTTAATATCATTGTTTTGCTCCTTATATCTCAGGGTGCTATAAATAGGAAAAGGAAAAAGTGTTCTTATTGTTTAGAATGAGATCCTCTTAGAATCATAAAACAAAACATCATCAATTCAGGACATCTCAGTATAGAGAGCTTTCATGTTAGGGTACGAGAGGTCCGTAAGAACTTGGGCTGTGCAGGGTATTGTGTTCAGGGACTAAGGACCCTCCCATCAGCAGCAAGGAACAAATTCTATAGATTAGGGTTGGTTGTTAGTAGAGGTTATAAAAAAGATACCCAAGCCAGCAGGTTCCTCTTTTACCATAGCACATTTCTTGTCTGCAGTAGAAGACTGGATGAGAACATATGCCATACCCCTGATGAATAGGCTGAAGGAATATCATTAAAAAACTAATCCATTCAGTCCCACTTCAAAAGTTCACAGTCTCAACATTGTTTACAGTCAAAAGTTTAAAGTCTCTTTGGATATTCATGGCAATCTCTTAACTGTAATCTCTTGTAAAATAAAAATTAAAAAGTAGATCACATACTTTCACCATATAATGGCAGAATATACATTACATTCCAAAAAAGAAGGAAAGGAAAAACTGTGAGGAAACTTTCTGGACCACAGCAAGACCTAAAACCAGCAGGGCAAACTCTAAACTCCCCATGTCTAATATCAAAGTACTCTTCAAATCAATTTCTTTTAGCTTTGTTGACTGCAACATACTTTTCTCTCTTGGGCTGGTTCCAGACCTTGTCTGCAAATTGCCTTTCACATGAATCCCAGGGCTGTGGTATTTTCAACATTTTTGGATTGCAAACAACTCAGACTTTACCTTCACAGTTTCATGAAAAGGCATCTTTGGGCCTCCATACAGGGATACCCCTAGCACATACCTGGCCTCATTGGCTTTCCTTAGTGTCTTAGGGAGATTCTACACCTATTTCTTGTATCCTTGATTTTAAATCCAGAACCACATGATCGAAGCTGCTAAGTTCTGCTAGTTGCTGGGACTGGCACACAGCCACTTATTCAAATACTTTTTCATCACTTTTCTATTTTCAGTGGTTTCCTTCACTGCCTTAGCCTGACTGTCAGGGAACTCCCACTCTGTAGTGTAGCAACCTAGAACTCAGAGAAATGTCTGTCTCTGCCTCCCTAGTGCTGAGATTAAATGCATATAACACCATGCCTGGTCCTAAACTTTTTTTGAATTCCTTGTTATAAGTCAGAAGCTGAGCTGGGAGTAGGGTCTCACCTTGAGGTTACCACTCCCTTTATTTCATTTAGCATCAGACTTTTAAAATTCTTTATTTCTTTGGAGTATTAAGCATAGTTCCATTACACTTCCTGGTGATCCACTGAACTCACACTATACATTTTTTATTTCTCCTTGCTCAATATGTTCCTATGAAAAGGATCTGCATAGGAGTGACCACTAATAACAACAAGGCAGTTGATGCTAGGCTGTCCTAAAGACTTCTCTGTCAATGTTGTTACTCTAAAGCTCTTCAATTTAGCCTCAGGCAATTTTTTTTGGACAACAACAGAAAGCAGCCACAGTCTTTCACAAAATATCACAAAAATAATCTTGAGAATAAGAGAATTATAAAGTGTTATGAAACCCAACCTTTTTAATTATTAATCACTTATTTATTAATAACTATATTCACTTATAACAAATACACTTACTTAATTACTATACCTACAAATTCCTACAACCCCTATGAATGCCTACAACCCCTATAAATTCCTACAAACCCTAAGACTTAACCACTAAACCTACTGATAATTATTACAACTATTTTCATAAGGATACAGTCTCTGGGGCAGGTCCTAAGTCATCAGGAACACAGTTCTGGGATAGACTCTTTAATGCACTTAACAGTCCTTTTTCTGGAATATCTCAGACGCAGTTTCGTGAGGGTAAATTGGCTATGGCCGTCTCACCTTAAATAAGGCTTCAGGCTTTCTTCTCTCTGGGAAACCTCAGCGTCTGTAGGCCAACTTACTTCCTTCGTATCAGCAACTCTGCCGCTCTGCCTCAGTCTTTAAAGCTGGCCACAGTTCCATTCAGGCCGCTGTTCAGACAGGTTAAACCCCTCTAGGCAAAAGCTGAGCCACAGGGTTTAGTCCTTGGCCTTTTGCTGTCTTACTGAGGCTTTCTCTGCTCACCAGCTTCTTTCTGCCTCAGAGAAATCTGGCCATCAGTTCACCAACACTTCTTCAGCAGGACTCACTAGCATTGGAGCTCTCTAGTGGGGGGGAGGGGCTCTTAGCATGACCCCTCCAGGCTCATCCATTTGTCCTTAAATAGGATCGCTCCTTGTTACACCTGCTTCAGCTTCATTTGGGCTCTGCCCACTTAGCAGTTGAAAACAATACCAGGTTATAAAGTCTTTACTTGTTTCACCTGGCTTCAACCTTGTTTTTCAGTCCAGAGACTCCCCTGTTTCATGTGACTTCATCCATAAGCTGATAAGCTAATTTTTCACAGCCAAGTTGATCTTCAGGCCCGGAATTAAGAGACTGTATCAGAAACCTAGATATTTACTAAATCTAACTTATATTAATCTATCAACCCCTACAGTGTTATTTTATCTTAAAGAAAAATAAAAAAATGAACAAACACTTTACGAAAATTAGAGAGAGGGTTGAATTCAATACAATTAGAAGCAAAAAGTGGATGGAGCATTCTAACACACAAATGAAACAAGAACATAAACAGGGACTCATTTGAAAGTTGTATTTTAAAATATCAACCTGAATAGCTTCACTGCTGAATTTTATCAGACTTTTGACGAAATAATATAAATACTATGATGATTTGAAAAGGAATGGCCGACATAGGCTTATATATCTGAATGCCTGGTCACTAAGGAGACAAGAAATTAGTTGGTGTGGCCTTGTGGGAGGAAGTTGTATTATTCTGGGTGGGCTGGGGTGTTTCAGATGCTTAAGCCAGGCCCAGTGGCTTTCTTTTCCTGTTGCCGGTCAATCTAAATATAGAACTCTCAGCTCCTCCTCCAGCACCATTTCTTCCTGGGTGCATGCCATCGTGCTTCCTACCATGACGATAATGGATTAAACCTCTGAAACTATAAGCAAGCACGAATTAAACATTTTTATTTATGAGAGTTGCTGTTTTCATGGTGTCACCAGCAATCAAACACTGAGTAAGACAGAATTTTGTACCAGGGACTGAATGTTGCTGTGATAAGCATGGCCAAGCTTTTATTGTAATAAAGAACATGTTGGGACTTTGAACTACAAAAACAATTGTCCATTTTAAGCAGAGCATAATGGGCCATCCTACTAATAGCATGGAAGACTGTGTTGCTGAAGGTGATTTAAACTATGGGATCCCAGCTCAAGAAAGTTCAGTGGGGAGGAATATTTGTATGTGATTGAGAGTAAGAGAGAAAGATGGGCAGGGGCAGAAGACAAACAAAAACAATGGCCATAGAAGAAAACTATATAGCAGTATAAATAGCTATATACTCTACAGCAACATAGATCAAGACAGACATGAAATTTCTCATTAAAATAGTATCAAACAATAACACAGTGCAAGGGTCAAACAACATGCTCTTTTTGTTTTCATTCCAGAGAAGAAAGGTTACTTCAACACACAAAAAGTAATAAATGTTATATAGCACATAAAGAGAATCATGAGGAATATTGCATGGTTATCTCAATACACATGTAATAAGCTTTTGATAAAATTTATTACTTTTTATATTATTTATATTATGTAGATGTTGGGCTGTATAGTCCACAAGTAGATACCCAAACAATTGGAATGGGGTCTATCCTGGACTTAGTCGATGTTGCCTCCCTCAGGAGCTCATGTTCCTAGCAGAGCTGCCTTGCTTTGCCTGGATATAAGAGGAGGCACTTAGTCCTGATGCAGTTTGATGTACCACAATGGGTTGGTACTGGGTAGAGGGAGAGTATAGGGGAAGTGGGTGGAAGGGTGGGACTGGGAAGATGGGAGGGAGAGGATAGGGATTGGAAAGTAAAATAAAAATATCTTAAATCAAATAAATAAAAATAAAGATTGTAAGAGATAAAAAGTCATCCTGCCTCAAAAGTAAAGGGTACAAATGATGGATTCATTACCAATATCCTGCACAACAGTGATCTAAATGCCTCCCTTTAAAAACTCAAAAATAAAGTCCTACTGTGATCTACTGCTAGTATTCTTATAAAATTATGTATATAATATATATTTAATATATCGTATATATTATACATATTTATTTATTTTTAATTAATTAATTTATTGTTTCAGGTTACATCTACATCATACTGTCCTCTTTCCACCCCTCCCAGTCCCGCCCTCCCATCCTCTACCCCCTAACTCTTCCATCCCACTCCTCTGGAGTGGAGTGTCCCTACCTAAGGGTTCCCCACCCCATTCAGCAGTCATATGAGGGCCAAGAGCCTCCTCATGCACTGGGGGCCTACAAGGCAGCACCATTAGGGAAAAGTGTCTCATTGATAGGAAAAAAAGTCTATTTTCATGTTCCCGTTGGTGCATTTGTTGTAGTATAGTTATCCTGTACTATATGGCTAAAATCCGACTATAAGTGAAGAGATGCCCTGTGCATCCTTCTGAGTCTGGGTTAGCTCACTCAGGATGAGCTTCTCTAGTTCCATCCATTTGGCTGCAAATTGCATAATTTCATTGTTTCTGATAGCTGAGTAGTATTCCATTGTGTAGATGTACCACAGTTTTTTAATCTGCTCTTCGGTTGAGGGACATCTGTGTTGTTTCCAGTTTCTAGCTATTACAAATCAGGCTGCTATGAACGTAGATGAGGAAACTTCCTTGTGATTCAGTGAGGAGTCATTTGGGTGTATACCCAGAAGTGGTATGGATGGATCCTGAGGCAAAGCTATTCCAAGATTTCTAAGATATCGCCATACTGACCTCCATAGTGGTTGCACAAGCCTGCACTCCCACCAGCAATGGAAGAGGGTTCCCCTTTCTTCACAACCTCGCCAGCATGTGCTGTCATTTGAGTTTTTGATCTTAGCCATTCTGACAGGTATGATTGGAATCTCAGGGTCTTCTTGAGTTCCATTTCTCTGATGGTTAAGGATGCTGAGCATTTTTTCATAATTATATATAATAATTATATTATAATTATGTAAATTATATTATAATTTTATATATCTATGTGCATATATATTTTTGTTAACCTTGCAAAAGTAACAGGAAACAAAATATATTAGAATTAAAATACAATAAAATCTAATTATACTCATTTGCTATTAAAATGTTTCTAAGACTTGGATAGAAGTCCCTAATATTATGCAAAATTTAGAATAGTAAAATATAAAATTAACATTCTAAAATTAATTCTTTCAAATATATACTAATAATGAATCCACTGAGAAATAAATCAGAAAAAGATTTCATTCTAAATCATTTCAAAACATGTTAAATACACTATTTAGCAATCAATATCAAGAAGTATGGGAAAGACATCAACAATAAAAAATTTTAAATGCTGAATAAATGTAAAAAAGTTTGCAAAACATTAGAATATAGAAATATTTCCTAGGTTTCTGTACTGGTGGAGTTAATTTGAGAAAGTTATCAAAATCAGACATTAAATTTACTGAAACCTAAATTAAAATATTAATAATACTCACAGAATGAGAAAAAGCTATATTGAAATTCATACTGAAGCAAAGAAGGCCTCAAGTAGCTAAAGCAATTCTGAACAAAAAGAACAATTCTGAAGCATTGATTTAAAAATGTAGTATAAGCCAAAGTATATCCTAGCTAGTACTGTTTCAAAACGACATCCAGACCTACTTGGAAATATTGACTCTTCACAAATCTTTAATAAATGGTGCTGAGAAAACTAGGTACTTTCATGTTGAACTAGGACCCTTTCACCCTGAGAAAGATGAATTAAAAATCAGACCTTTTGTTTATATACTATGGTTTCTGGTTTTTATTTATAGCTTCTCTGTGAGTCTAGATGTACGTCTCAGCATCCTTATATGCTGCTTGTTTTTTTTTTTTTCTCTGTTTTATTTTCTGTGTGTTTTGTCCAAATCTGGTTTTTAAAATTTATTTTATTACTTGTTTTGTTTATTTATTACTTCAAGTTATATCTCCATCACAGTGTCCTCCTTCCACCCCTCCCGGTTCCAACCTCCCAACCTCTCCTCCCTCTTCCACCAATCCCATTCCTCCGATGTAGAGTTTCCCTATGTCTATATTTAATATGCAATCTTTGTTATGAAATTAGACTAGATGACATGAACAGATAAAGTGAAAAGGAAATGTGAATATGTACATGCATACACACGCATTTACACACATATACATATATGCATAATATATGAATATATATATAAAGCATCTGTATAGAATGATTCCGAGGTGTTTTCTAAAGAATGGAAGACTTTGGAGATCCTGATTCCAGGTAAAATAAATTAGAATCAGACAGAGAAATAACACATCATTCCTATCATGGAAGTAGAAGGGAAGCTATAAAAAAGTTGATTATGATTAAAAAGCAGGTAACAGGTTTAAAACACTGTAAATAAATTAAAGGTGACAGCTGTTCAACCTGGTTTTACAAATCTCCAAGAGTTGAAAAAACTTAGAGCTAAGGTAAAATAATGCATGGTATTAGCCCATGCCTTTACATCCAGCAGAGACAGGAGATCATTACAGAGTTAGTTGTCTTATAAATTCTAGAGTTACAAGAAACAGGATGGTGATGGTGTACACCCTTAGTCTCAACATTAGGAAAGAATACACCCTTAATCACAACACACTAGAGACAGAAACAGGAAGATCTCAGAGCTCAAGGTCAGCCTGATACAAAACAAGCTCTAAACAGAGAAAAACTTTGATCCAGGGGTGGAGGAGCACATCTTTAATCCCATCAGTTGGGAACCACATGTCTTTGATCCCAAAACTTAGAATGCAGAGACAGGCACATAGGATTTGGAAGGATTTAAGTTTAAAAGCTACTTACAAAAGGCAGGCTGCAATTCAAACAAATTGTCCTTTGAGATCTCAAAATATATACACTAAAGGTTTGTTTAGCTCCAAAATATCAAAATAATTTTTTCTTTAATCCAGATTGAAAGGTAATACTTTATATATTGTCAAAAAACCAAATTTGCTCCAGGAAAATGATTACCTGACCCCCCCTCCCAAAAAAAAACCAAAAGGTAATTGTCCCAGAGTTAGGATTAGGGCAGGGCTCTATTCTTATCTTTCCAGGAGATATAAAGCATCCATTCAAGGAGTCCAGGGACAATGGGACAACGGAAACCTCAGCAGAAAACAGATCAGACACTGAAGAAGACGAGTGGCCCAGATGATCCAGCCTTGCAGACTTCCTCAATAGCTGTTTTGTCAAAACTCTACCACCACAGAAACTCAAAAATGCCAAGATCGTTCAGCTCCACAGACTGCTCCAGCCAGAACTTCAGTAAAGCTCTGAAGATCAGCTTCTGTCTATGAACTTCTTAGGACATCTAAATAGCTGAGCACAAAAGGACTGAACATCAAATGATTCTATTAACATTTTAAACCATTTTTCCATTCTTATTTGGGCCCCAAACAGGTTTACTACATCCCAAATCAGCAGGAAGTCATCTTAAGAGAACAACATCCCATCCCCAGAAGGTGGGGGGGGGTGATCCCCCGCTTTGGTTATTTGATGGATAATAGAAAATTTTGTTATTTAGGGGAAGAGACTACAAGCTGTTAAATGGTCTTGTTAAATGGGTTTTGGAGGTTAAACCCAGAGACTTCTCTCCTTTTCTTTTCTGTATCCTTCTTTCTCTCCTATGTAGGAGTAAACAGACTTGAGAAAAATGGTACATAGACATAGTATAGGAAAGATCAAGAAAAAAAGGACAGATTATTGAATATGGACTTAAACCTTTGTATACTGATACAAAATTAATATTATATTTGGCTAAATTGGTATTGATCATTGTATATTAATGCAAAATTAAGATTGTATAGGGCTACATCGGTATTGATCTTTGTATATTGATACAAAATTAAGATTATATTTGGCCACATTGGTATTGATCTTTGTATATTGATACAAAATAAAGGGTAACGCTTCTTAAAGGTATTGTTCATAGTAATGCTTAAAAATGAAATGTCAAGTTTTGGCCTCTTGCTACCAACCGTCATAAACTGTTTAGGATAATTAAGAAATGGAAACTAATAGTCATGAAAACGTGTCATTTTGTTAGTTACTATGACAGTCCATCACAGTTATTCTCTAAGCTACTCAGAAATCAAGTTGCTAAGGGACAAGCAATATTTGCTTATCTAAATATAAGAGATAGATAGGGCCTCTTCAAAAACCTCAAGAGATCTGCAGAATATGGCATTCAAAGATGTTTTCTTAACTTAAGATTTTTTGATATCGAGTCATGTCAGCTCCTGACAACACCCCCTATTCTACTCCAAGTAGAAGATGAGCATTGAAGAATCTCCAGTGGGAGATGATTGAATTGGTGGTAAGCCTTTCTCTTGACAGGAAAAACCCCTTGCTTCAACTGTAGACAGAATGCTGTCCAAAAAGGACAAAACTGGGAAGCAGGTAAGTCGACAGCCTAGCTCTGCCAAGACAGGGTAGGTAAGTCCTTCATAACCCCTGCTCTACAATCAATGTCTGTCAGAGAAACGGGGCCAAACAGCTGAAGATTGATGCTGTAATGTATGGAGAGAAAATGGGAACTGTCCAGGCAGCCACTGGTATGTTATTTCTTAATTTTGGAAGCTGCAGGCCCTTCATTTCCTATATAATCAGATATATTTATCCCTCTCAGGTCTCTGAGATGGTTGAAGAATAGATAGCTAGAATATCATAGTTAAATTTTGAGGTGTTTAGGAATCAAGGGGTGTTCTGGATCTAAGAAGATATTTTTAAAATTGTGAGGCAAGTTAGTATGAAAGCTGAGTTAGATATAGATCTTTAAACTCATGGAGATGGTTAGATAGTAGAATGTTAAAGTCAGGTGCCAAATACATATGGACTGGACATTGGGAATGTATGCTAAGCCATATAACTCTTATATTTGTGGCCTATTTATTTCTGTTATTTTGTATTGCTTTTATAGTTATAAGAAAAAGAACCATTTTTTGGACTGAAAGGGAGAGCTGTTGGGGGGAAAAAGAAATACCTTAAACTTAAAAAAAAAAAAAAGAAGGGAAGAGGATGGGGAGTTGAGGGGGAGGAGGGTGGAAGGGTGGACTGGAGGGGAGAGTAGGGAGGTGATTGTGATTGATATGTAACTTGAAGAAATAAAAATAAATTATTTTTAAAAAGTTTATTTTGGCTATGTGGGAGAGAAAAGAGGGGAACAGGGATATAGATCTATGGTCAAAGCCTGTTATATTCATCTCTAAAGAATGAATACCTTAATATGTAGAATAAAAGTTAAATAAGAACAAAGTAGAAAGGCAGTTGACTTTGTCTTCAGTAAACTCTGGTAAAAGTATTCAGTACAAACTTGAAACTATCTTTTGTTATATTTACCAGCTTTTGACTATATAGAAACATTCATGATAACTATTTTAAAAATACTACATTAAACACCATAATCAATTAAGTTTTCTCTGCTTGGAACAGGTACTGCCTCTGATACCATTGCATGCATTTGAATCACTTTCTCTTAACTGGGTTGCCTGGTCTAGCCACAATAGAACAAAATGTGCCTAGTCCTACTGCAAATAGATTTTCCAAGATTGGCTGATATCCATGTGAGGTCTCCCCATTTCTGTGCAGAGGGAGCATTGGAGAAGAGGGAGAGGGCTGAGAGGAGAAGAGGGAGGGGAAGTTGTTTTTTTAATTTCTTCCAGTTACATACCAATCACAATCCCTTCCCTACTCCTCCCTCCTGTCCCACCCTTGCACCCTTTTTCCCTCTCAGCCCCCCATCCTCTACCCTTTTTTTTTAGTTTAAGGTAGATCTTTCCCCCCCAACATCTCCCACTTTAAGTCCAACAAATGGTTCTTTCTCTTATAACAATAAATACAATACAAAACAAAAGAAATAAATAGGCCACAATTATGAGACTTATATGGCTTAGCATACATTCCCAATGTCCAGTCCATATGTATTTGGCACCTGACTTTAACATTCTACTATCTAACCATCTCCATGACTTTAAAGTTCTGTATCTAACTCAGCTTTCATACTAACTTGCCTCACAACTTTAAAAACGTCTTCTTAGATCCAGAACACCCTCTTGATTCCTAAACACTTCAAAATTTAACTATGATACTCTAGCTATCTATTCTTCAACCACCTCAGAGACCTGAGAGGGATAAATATATCTGATTATATAGGAAGTGCAGAGCCTGCAGCTTCCAAAACTAAGAAATGACATGACAGTGGCTGCCTGGACAGTTCCCATTTTCTCTCCATACATTACAGCATCAGTCTTCAGCTGTTTGGCCCCGTTTCTCTGACAGACATTGATTGTAGAGCAGGGGTTATGAAGGACTTACCTACCCTGTCTTGGCAGAGCTAGGCTGTCGACTTGCCTGCTTCCAAGTTTTGTGCTTTTTGGACAGCAGTCTGTCTACAGTTGAAGTAAGGGGCTTTTTTTTTTTTTTTTTGCCAAGAGATAGGCTTGCCACTAATTCAACTATCTCCCACTGGAGATTTTTTGATGCTCATCTTCTACTTGGAGTGGAATAGGGGATGCTGTCAGGAGCTGACATGTCTCGATATCAAAAAAATCTAAAGTTAAGCGAAAATCTTTGAATGCCATATTCTTTGATCTTTCCTATACTATGTCTATGTCCCATTTTTTCCCTCAAGTCTGTTAACTCCTACATAAGAAAGAAAGAAGGATTCAGAAAAGAAAAAGAGAGAAATCTCTGGGTCTAACCTCCAAAACCCATTTAACACCTTGTAGTCTCTTCCCCTAAATGACAAAATTTTCTGTTATCCATCGAATAACCAAAGAGGGGGGAAACAGCCTCCCCACCTTCTGGGCCTGGGATGTCACTCTCTTAAAATGACTTCCTGTTGATTTGGGATGTAGTAAACCTGTTTTGGGCCCAAATAGGAATGGAAAAATGCTTAAAAATGTTAATAGAATCATTTGATGTTCAGTTCTTTTGTGCTCAGCTATTTAGATGTCCTAAGAAGTTTGTAGACAGAAGCTGATCTTCAGGGCTTTACTGAAGTTCTGGCTGGAGCAGTCTGTGGAGCTGAACGATCTTAGCGAATTTGAGATGTTGTGGTTGTAGACTTTTGAGGAAACAGCTATTGAGGAAGTCTGCAAGGCTGGATCGTCTGGGCCACTCGTCTTCTTTAGTGTCTGATCTGTTTTCTGCTGAGGTTTCCGTTGTCCAGTTGTCCCTGGATTCCTTGAATGGATGCTGTAAATCTCCTGGAAAGATAAGAACAGAGCCCTGTCCTAATCCTAACTCTGGGGCTATTACCATTTTTTTGTGTTGGGGGGGGCGGTCAGGTAATATTTTTCCTGGAGCAAATTTGGTTTTTTGACAATATATAAAGTATTATCTTTCAATCTGGAGTAAAGAAGAAATTATTTTGTTATTTTAGAGCTAAACAAACCTTTAGTGTATATATTTTGAGATCTCAAAGGACAATTTGTTTGCATTGAGCATGCCTTTTGTAAGTAGCTTTTAAACTTAAATCCTTCCAAATCCTATGTGCCTGTCTCTGCATACTAAGTATTGGGATCAAGACCTGTGGTTCCCAACTGAAGGGATTAAAGATATGCTCCCCCACCCCTGGATCGAAGTTTTTCTCTATTTAGAGTTTATTTTGTATCAGGCTGAACTTGAGCTCTGGCATCTGCCTGTTTCTGTCTCTAGTGTGTTGGGATTAAGGGTGTATTCTACTCGAATGATGGGATTAAGGGTGTGCACCATCACCACCCTGTTCCTTGTAACTCTAGAATTTATAAGACAACTAACTCTATAGTGCTCCTCCTGTCTCTGCTGAAGTTAAATGCATGGGCTAACCCCACGCATTTCATGTATTTTACCTTAGCTCTAAGTTTTTTCAACTCTTGGTGGTTTATAAATCCAGGTTGAACAGCTGTAACCTTTAATTTATTTACAGTGTTTTAAACCTGTTACCTGCTTTTTTTAATTAATAAATTTATTTATTTGTTGCTTCAGGTTACATCTCCATCATATTGTCCTCTTTTCCCCTTCCAAGCCCCACCCTCCCATCCTCTACCCCCTAACCTTTCCATCTTGCTCCTCTGGAGTGGAGTGTCCCTACATAACAGTCCCTCACCCCAGTTCAGAAGTCATATGAGGGCCAAGAGCCTCTTCATACACTGGGGGCCTACAAGACAGTACCACCAGTGAAAGTGTCTCATTGCTAGTGAGGGAAAACTAAAAAAACAGACCAACAAACAAACCAACCAATAAAATCTAACAGCAAAAACAAAAAATGAAAGAAAAAAGGAAAAAAAATTGTCTATGTCCATGTTCCCTTTGGTGTGTTGGTTGTAGTACAGATATCCTGTACTATATAGCTAAAATCCTACTATAAGTGAATAGATGCCATTTGTTGTTATCCGGATGTAAAGTATATAAATAATTTAATTTAAAAACTCTTCTTTGTTTGTCTGAAACTATCATTGTACAGAATCTATTTAATGCAATAAGGCAGATAAATTTCATTCAAATTATAAATTTTGAAAAAGAAAGCAAAGGCTGTCAGCATTTAAAAATAAATTTTATGTGAAACACTTGAATATGATTGTCATATATATTATTAGATTCATTGGTTCTCAACCTTCCTAATGCTGCAACACTTTAATACTGTCTCCCATGTTGTGGTGACTCCCCAACTATAAAATTATTTCCATTGCTACTTCATAACTATAGTTTTTGCTATTATTATGAATGATAGAGTAAACATTTTTGTTATTTGAAGATAGATGTGTACCAAAGGGAGCACAACCACTGGCTGAGAACTGTGGATTAATTGTATTTCCCTAGATTAACATATAAAAATCAACTTGTAAGTATGATTACAGTCCTACATATAAAGAAAACACAGTAGAATATATTCAAACAGTAACAATACTCCGTACTTTTCAGCTATTTGAGATGTGAAGAAACAAATGTGAAAATAGTATGTAAAATGCCTATATGCAAAATTAATAAATTAACAAGTGCTAACTGAATGGCTGTATCATGTGTTGAGATTCAGTCCATTTGGTTTTATCATCACAGAAAATTCACAACTACAGAATATATTTTTCAAGATTCACAAGTCATTTTTAAGCCACATACAGAAATTCAAAGCATCTAGAAATCATACTAGGAAAATCATCTTCAAATTAACAAGACTGGAGTTAAGGACATGGCTCTGTTGGTAAAGTGTTTGCTGAGCAAGCATAAAGATGCTCAATCAGATTCCCCGAGGGGCAGCATCCTCCAATAACCCTATCACTAAGGATGCAGAGATACAGGGATCCCTGGGGCTTACTGGCCAGCCAGTCTATCCAAATTAGCTACCTTCAAGTTTAAAAAGGCTGACTCAAAAATAAGGTGGAAAAGGATTGCGAAAAAAACCTCAACATTGACCTCTGGATTGCATACACACTTACACAATGTATACATTTGCATGCATGAGCACACATGTGCACACACACACACAATAAATAACAAAACTAAAGTTCTTGGATTCCTGTTTATTAAATATATTTTAAAACTTCAACAACTCTTAAGGTGTAGTATTGGAATAAAGAAAATGAAGTTCTTAAATGACATAGACTTTAATTACAGATTTCAGAATACACACCAATGTTTAATAACTTAATTTACAACAAAGCTACTTCCAGAATTCAGTGGCAGAAATTACTATCCTTTATTTGGATGTTGGTGGCTCAACCAAATATTCACATGGAAACAATGAATTGTAACAATACCTAATTCTGTTCTCATAAATCATTTCCATATGGATCATTCATAGAAATAAATGTAACATTTAAAACAATGAAATGCAAAAGAAAAAACCTGCAATATTTTGAGGAACTTATTGTGTTAGCACAGTTAATAAAAAAATCTGAAATTGTACTACATCAAATTTAGAAATTATTTCCATCAAATATTATAAATAATAAAAGAGAAAAACATGCCACAGAGTTAGTTATCTGAAATTTATATGATTTAAAAATGATTTCAAACTACATGAAATCTTACATATTTTGAAAAGCAAGAAATTTTAAAAAACTTAAAATGATACATGTAGTGTTGAGAAGGAAGTACAAAAAATGACCATACACATGAGAGTAGTGAAATGAAAAGATATTTTAAAATAACAGCTAGTGAAAGTATAAAACAATAACAGAACTATGTGAAATTGTGACACATTAGCAGAACTGAATTATTTATGATAAAAGATATAAGAAATCAAACTCAAAAGTTTAAATGAGTAGCATTCCTACTCACTGTGATAGAGTACTTACAGCAAAATACACTTATCCTAAGTTCTAGCAATATGTATTTACAATATTTCTACACTTGAGGGTAATAAAATGCAATTAAGACAAGTGAACAATAAGTATGAAGTAGATAAATAATAGAATTTATATAAATTATACTACAAATCCTTAATGCTAATGACAGTTATGTTTTGCAATGAGACAAAGCTAAGAACCATGTTTACCTGGAGAACTTAAACTAATCTCACAAACTTAGTATTTAGGAAACTAATGTAGATTTAGATGATAAATTGGTGTACACAAATTTAAAGAGAGAAACCTGTAAAGATTGACAACCTAAGGTTGTGTTCCAGTTGTAGCCATCTGAGATACAGAGTTATTCTGGGCCTAAGACTGGTTTGTAGTTTCGAAGTTTATTCACAGAATGAGCATCTGATGATGTGAAATGCTTGAGCCTAAATGCATCATAGATTTTGAATTTCTCTGAATGTTCAAACATTTGCATATGCATATAGAAATACCTTTGGACAGACACAAATTTAAGCAAAAAATTAATTTAGAATATATATTAATATATATAATACATATATCAAGATGGACATATGGAGTGCTTTAATTATCTACATTTTTAATGAGATCATTTTCATGATTGTGAAATTTTCTATTTGTAGTGATATCATTTCAATACCCAGAAATGCTTTTATTTTGAAACCCCTAGGATATTATTTAGATATGATCAAAATGTACATATAAAATATAATGTCTGAGGACATAGTTCAGTGACAGTATCCATAAGACTGTGGATTTGATCTCCAGAACTGGGGTTTAAAAAAAAAAAACATTGGATTAAGCTGTACCCTTAGGATTTGCATTCCAAATTCTCTGCTATTGATGTATGTCCATCCTACAAAAAGTCACAATTATTTGCAAGAATAAATCTATATTAGATCATTCAATGCAACCTAAAATATATATCAACATAAAAATCGGTAGGTACCTAATGCCATATTTTAAAAGATGCAATTAAATAAGTATGAATCACAATTATATATACATGAAAATACTTCTCTTGTGGACCAAAAAGTCCACATTCAATACTATAATATATTTTATGATACTACACATCTAAAAAATAGACCCTACCTACATAGAATTATGTGCATAGTCAGGATGGGAATGAACCAGTAATTAATGAAATATTGAACCTGTTTTGGGAAGCTACTTGTGGAAATTTATAGAATGGATTGGAAAGAAAAGGCTTCTCAAAGAGAACTGAAGGAAAGGTATTGCTTAAGAGGATGCACAGTGGAAATTTTGATGAGAATATTAATAGGAATTTATTCAACAGGATTAGAAATAAAGGAAAGACCCAAAAATATCCCAGCTGCAGATCAATTGGATCTGTTCTTCCATTTGAAGGGAGGAAAGTAAGAGGTAATGTATATTTATGAAGTATATGTGCTTTTCATGCTCAGGACTATGCCAGGTGTTTTACATATGCCATGCTATTTAATCCTCATAATAGCCCTGTGTGATACATATATATATATATATATATATATATATTTCTATTTTACAAATGAAAAAAAGTAAGACTCACAGGTTATTTAATTTGCCTAAGGTCAAATGGCAAGGAAACGGAGATGCCCTGTTTGAAACCAGGTGTGTTTGATTCAAAGGTCATGTCCCTTTCACTTCAGAATGAATCCTAATACATCACACAGCATCTGAACATTTTGCTGTGGTGGATGGTGATGCTATTAACTAAAACGAGAAATTTAGAGAAAGAGCTTAGTTTGCAATGGAAAAGTAAGCAAGTTTTCAGATATGTTTAAAATTTTCTAGTACAGCATTCTGTAAGAACCTAAAAGAAATAAATCTAGAGCTGTGCTGTCAATAGAGCAAACCCTGGTCTTGGATATTTTATTTAAATTGTAGTATCCAAAATAAAGTAATATTAAAAATCTAAATTCTTATTCATTCTAGTCACATTTCAAACACACAGCCATCTGTGGAGGATGGCCGCCATGTTAGATAGAGATAGACAACATTTCTCCTAACTGGTCTATTAATATAAACCAAGAACTTAGGTGTAGTGGCTCATCGGAATGTGAAGCTATAATGCATCACCATTTAGCAACAATACTCAAGGCTACATTAACCATTTATTCCTTTTTAGTTCCTTTCATCCTCCAAACTTTTGTGCAGGTTGGTTTAATCCTTACTGCAAGTCTGTGTACTAGTTTTTGTCATTTGCCATTTGATTTCTGGGCCAGTGAGATGACTCAGCTAGCAATGGTGCTTGATGCCCTGTTTGATGACCCAACATTAATCTCCTGGAACCACATATTTGAAAGGGAGATTTCACTCCTGCAAGTTGTACTCTGATTTCTTGCTGCCAATTGTTAATGTACCCAATAAATAAATGTATTAAAAGTTTGAGGGTTTTTAAGTGATTACATTTATTTTATTATTTGTTTTAATTATTTTTGATAATATAATATAAATATATATTTTCTCACTTTCTTTTCAAACTTTCAAATCTCCCCATGTACAACTCGTTATTCTCTTTAATAGTCACAGGCCATTTTTTTCACTGTTAGATACATATATATGTATAACATATATATTCCTAAATACAAAAATACAACCTTCTCATTCTGAGTAATGTTACTTGCATGTATGTTTTCAGGCCTGATCATTTGTTGTTAGATAGCTAATTGGTGTGCTCATTCCTGGGGAACACTATTTCTCCCATGCTCATCAATGCTTAGCTCCCTGTAGTCCTTTGTGTAGCATTGAGGGCATATTGTCTTTTACCTATCCACATTAGCATGTCTATTGCTATCTTCCTTGTTCAAATTATGTTTAGGAAACCATATTTTTATGTTTTTATGGGTGTAGCTTCTGACATTACAAAGAGATACCACTTCACAGTTAAACTCCCTGACCCTCTGTTTCTTACAATATGTTTATCTCCTCTTCTTCAGTATTTGCTGAGCCTCCCATGCTGGAGTAGCTTACACATGTATCCAATGGGACTAGGTGCTTTCATGGCAGATGTTACCATGCAAGCTTACAGAGGAAAGAAGCAAGCAATATTACTACCTACATATGATGCATATGAACTAGAAGTATTAGCAGGTCCTGATAGCCCTGAGGGTGTAGTGATGGCAAGCATACTGTGGCAGTAACCAACAACTGCCTAATTGGGATTAAGACTTACTCAACAAGATAGAAATCATGTGTGATATTGAAAACTTAATCAACTCAGGGCTAGTGAAATCATGAATCTCAGGGGAGAATCTATAACTGCCACTTTATTAAATCAGAATAATCTTTAACAGTCTCAATATTTGTCCATATAATCATAGAAAGAACAGGATGTATTCTTTTATTTAGGAATATTCATGATAATTCAACAGAAAGGGCCTTAAGATTCAAGCACAAGATACCTGGTCACCTCTATTAGTGTCTTTGTGGTGAGAGAAATGAAGACATTTGTGGACTGAAAAAAGAAAAACAGAATATAACAGAAATTTTTGCAAAACAAAACAAAAAAGCTTAGGAATAAGATCATGTATAATAGGTGTGTCTCAATAGCTAAAAGAGAAAATCAAGATGAAGCTTATAGAAATGTGTTTAAGTGAGAAGGTGGTCTTCTAATCAATTCTGTACCAAGAATAAGTATCCAGTAGGTCCCAGATAATGAATAAACTACTGAGCTTAATATTCAATAGATTTCATTTTGTCTTTGAGAATTATAAACCAGAGAAAACTGATAAGTAGGAGTACAATGACAACTTCCTCATCAGAAGTAGGAAAATGATATTGACTAAGGGAAACAGGAGGATAAAAAGGCATTTAAAATTTTATGCATGTATGTACTGTGTATGTATGTATGTATGTATTAGGTACTTCAGATTTATTGTGCTTATTTGAGTATATGTGTGTGTGTGTGTGTGTGCTCATGCACATGAACATGTATATATTGTCTATGCCCTCATGACAGAAGATGCTATTTTTATCTAGGAAAATAATACTTTATGCATGAAAATCACTGGAGATTGTAATTAGAAGGTTAAGTCTAGCTATTCAACTTCGAGTTGCTAATGAATTATGCAGGTTCATAAGGTTAAGAGAAGTGAAACATATCACCACATTGTGAACAGAACAAATTCTTATTCTATGGAAAAGAAGAAGAGTGATAGAAGAAAATATATATAAAGTCTGTGAAAGTGCAAATTAATTAATTAATGTAGTTATTAGTAAGTATAAATGGTAAGATTAGGCGGGTGGAGTAGCCAGTGGCTTGGCAGAGGGGCTTGGCAAAGGAGCAGGCAGCCTGGCCCATGTGCCCTAACCAGTTGCCTTACTTATCCTGGAGAAAGAGCCCTGGGACCAAGGGTGGCCTACACCACCTGTAACCTAAACTCTGTTAATTAATATAAGTTGTTATATTAGGCCAGTAGAATTACCAGCAGTTTGGTGGGAGACTCACCTGGGCCCCAGGGAAGTACGGGAGTCTGGAATCCCAATGGCCCTGGACTGATTGGACTGAGGGCTTATAAGCCGCTGCAGTCTTTTCCCCAATAATTAAGCACACTAAGACCTTTTAATGTTTTAATGCTTAGCCCTTAGTTGGGCAGACTCTCAATTAGCTACTCTAAGTTAACCTGGATCACCTAATCCCAAACCGCCATGTGCCTGCGATTACCTTCCAGAATTCTCCAGACATCTGTTTCCTTCTGTGTCTCCTGATGGTAAGCGAGAATCTCTGTGTGTACCCAGGGTTCCTGTTCTGATCTCAGTAAGTCCCACCTTCCTATACTCTTTCTCTCCAGCTAATTGGCCATAAGCGACTTTTATTAACCAATCAAGAGAATGCCTCAGAAGGGGCAGTAACCAGATCTCAGCATTGAATTCAATGTATCAGAAACAATATTAGACCTTCTCTCAACAAGTCTGTTTTTCATGTGTATTGTTCCTAAAGAATATCCCTATATGGGAGGTTTTCTTCTGCTTTGGACACCTCTGAAGGTTTGGAGGATGACAAAGAAGATTTCTTAAGCAAGACTGTAAGTTTGAGAATAACAAAAAGGGAAGTAATACTGTGTTTACTGCTTTATGTGCTGTTTACATATTGCAGTTTATTTCTATCTTACTTGGTCTTTCTTCAGATGGTTTTGTGTTTGGCTAAATTCAAATATAGGCATGAACACAAATTATCATTTACAAATTAAGTTTAAGGTCTGAATTAAATAATATTGACTAATTAGCATTTAGTTAATCAACACTAATAGGATAACTTAAGTATTTATATGGGAAATGTATTCTTAATATACTTAAATTGCAGTTAATTTGCATTGCATTAATGGGAGTAAAGAATAACCAGATATCTAATAAATAGTATTTATCAATTAATGTGTTTGTGAGAATGCTTTTAGAACACATTAGTATGGGAATAAGTACATTGTTAAGTAGGATTCATTGTTCCCAATATGATCCAAGCTGTTAAGGGCCCTGACAGAACATATAGGAAAGAAAAGGGTGAATTCTACTGTTGAATTGGAACACATATCTTCTACCACTGACACATGGTTGAGTATAGGGCCTTTGGATTTCATAACTCACATCAAGACTACTCCAAAATTCTTAGGTTCCTAGACTCATTATGAGGATTAATTTGAGTCCTTTAGTTCTAAAAACTTTGATTTGAACTGAATTTCACCATTTGCTTTCCTGTTCTTAACCTTGCATGCAGATCATGAGACTTGAAGTTCTCCATCACCTCATGAGCCAATTACAATAAAATTGCTCCTTGAAAATTTGGAAATACCAACAAATATTCTATTTGTTTTAATTCCCTGGGGAACAATTACACACACACACACACACACACACACACACACACACACAGGCTTTTTATAAATAAAATGTTTATCAATAAAATTATTGCATCCTCTTATTCCATAGATAAGGTGTAAGATTTAAAATCATGTGTACCATTGAAAAAATTCACAAATCTTGAAGATAATATGTCCTTTGTAAGCAGAGGTCATGGGAACAGGAACATGTAAGCACTAGAGAACATTAGCTGTATTACAGGAAAACATAATCAAATTATTCTTATTGATAGATATTTTATCTTTAATGTATTAAAATATTTACTGACAATGATATTATGATATATTTTGTTAGAAATTGCATTTCATTAACATTTATTTTATTTTAAAAGGTGAGCCTTTAATACATAACCCCCTTGTTTCCATAGTACCTCATATTATAACTGGATTTCAAAAGAAAATATGACTATTTTTACTTAGCTTCATACCAAGTGTTTATGTTATACTTTAAAATTATATAAGGTATAGAAAATAACAAAAAGCTTTCCTTTAATAATTATATGGGCAAAAAGATCCTGACTTGCCTTTCTTTTTCTACAAAATTTTGGGGTGCCCTATTCAAGGAGAATAATATGCAAATTGCCAAAGCATGTCCATTCAAAGACTACAAATATCTCAGATTGAATTTTAGTTTTCACTGCAAATAATTGTGTTTTCTATACAAATGCACTGAAATTGCTAAGCCATTATAACTAAAAAGTACGTGAAACTTCATCATAATACTGAGAGCGTATCTCACTTAAAACTTAAGTATTTATGAATGTTTGAATTTGAGTCTCTGTTCACAAAATAAATCATTTCTTCCTTCCACTGTCCACTTCATCAAAGATCGTCTGAGACTTGCTATCTATTTTGGGCTGTAAAACTTGGGGAAAAGGGACTACTTCCTCCCAGAAGAATTCATCTCTGGACCATGGATCTGCCTTCTGAATAAGATACCCTCCCATTGGCAGTCAGACCTCACTTTGGGGTGCCCAGGATGCAAGCTTCTCCCTCCACCATTTCGCTGCCACTACTGCCAGTCAGGCTCACCTCTGGATCACCATCACCAGTCCCAGAGGGATTGTTGGCTGTTCCTGAAGCAGCCGCCAGATTCACTTGAGCAAAGTTGGACTCCTGCCACTGGTTGGTTCAATTCAGGAGCCTCAAGCTCCCTACTGTCCCCAGGCTTGGTGCCAGTAGCTTAGCTAAAAGGGCTGTGACCTTATGCTGAATGGCAGAGAGGATCTTTCCTGCATGTGTATCCGGGAGCTGTAACACTTTACAGTGGGGAGGACCTCCTTCTGCATCTCTGGGATATCTAGTAAGAAGGATCTTTTCCGGTATCTTACTCTATTTCTGTCAGGAAACTGACTGAGCTCGAACCTTCTAGTGGAGAAGCATACACTTCCAGCTTGGTACCTGACAAGTCCTAAGTTCCCAAAAGATGCATAACTGTGTGTGTGTGTGTGTGTGTGTGTGTGTGTGTGTGTGTGTGTGTGT
>CAJQZJ010033282.1:3278660-3294938 GCA_907164525.1 Lophiomys imhausi | reverse complement strand
GGTTCTTTTTCTTATAACTATAAATACAATACAAAACAACAGAAATAAATAGGCCACGATTATGAGTTATATGGCTTAGCATACATTCCCAATGTCCAGTCCATATGTATTTGGCACCTGACTTTAACATTCTACTATCTAACCATCTCCATGAGTTTAAAGTTCTATATCTAACTCAGCTTTCATACTAACTTGCCTCATAATTTTAAAAATATCTTCTTAGATCCAGAACACCCTCTTGATTCCTAAACAACTCAAAATTTAACTATGAGACTCTAGCTATCTATTCTTCAACCACCTCAGAGACCTGAGAGGGATAAATATATCTGATTATATAGGAAGTGCAGGGCCTGCAGCTTCCAAAACTAAAAAATGACATCGGTACTGATCTTTGTATATTGATACAAAATTAAGATTATATTTGGCCACATTGGTATTGATCTTTGTATATTGATACAAAATTAAGGGTAACGCTTCTTAAAGGTATTGTTTGTAGTAATACTTAAAAATGAAATGTCAAGTTTTGACCTCTCGCTACCAACCGACATAAACTGTTTAGGATAATTAAGAAACGGAAACTAATAGTCATGAAAACATGTCATTTTGTTAGTTACTATGACAGTCTATCACAGTTATTTTCTAAGCTACTCAGAAATCAAGTCGCTAAGAGACAAGCAATATTTGCTTATCTAAATATAAGAGATAGATAAGGCATCTTCAAAAACCTCAAGAGATCTGCAGAATATGGCATTCAAAGATGTTTTCTTAACTTAAGACTTTTTGATATCGAGACATGTCAGCTCCTGACAGCACCCCCTATATTACTCCAAGTAGAAGATGAGCATCGAAGAATCTCCAGTGGGAGATGATTAAATTGGTGGTAAGCCATTCTCTTGGCAAGAAAAACCACTTGCTTCAACTGTAGACAGACTTCTGTCCAAAAAGGACAAAACTTGGAAGCAAGTAAGTCGACAGCCTAGCTCTGCCAAGACAGGGTAGGTAAGTCCTTCATAATTCCTGCTCTACAACCAATGTCTGTCAGAGAAATGGGGCCAAATGGCTGAAGATTGATGCTGTAATGTATGGAGAGAAAATGGGAACTGTCCAGGCAGCCACCATGTGGATCTTAACAAGTCTAGGCCTGGACTGAGCAATCTTGGCCCACCTAATCTAGCTCATAATTCTATTACCCAAATATGACCCCATATATACATATGTCCCCTTGGACTGCCATTCCCCATGATATGCCAATGTTCCTGGCCATGTGGTATGAAGTTCTTTTTTCTAACCCATTGTGTGTGTCTCCTTCTTCCTGCTACTGGCTGGAATGCTTGAATGAATGAATCCTCTTTCTAAAGTGCAGGCTTCCTGTTCTAATCTCAGAAAGTCCCACTTTTCTCTGTCTTTGCCCAATCTCAGGCCTTAGCCATTTTATTTAAACAATCGGAGTCAATTAACTAACAGACAGCAAACATTTAGAATGCTTAACACTACCCCCCATCCAAAAAAAAAAAAAATCTGGAGGTATTACCATCCCAGATTTCAAGCTGTACTACAGAGCAATAGCAATAAAAACAGCATGGTAGTGGTGTAGAAACAGACCAGTGGATCAATGGAATCAAAGTGAAGACCCAGAAATGAACTCACACACCTATGGTCACTTAATTTGACAAAGAAGTCAAAATCGTACAATGGAAAAAGGAGAGCATCTTCAAAAAATGGTGCTGGTCCAACTGGATGTCCATTTGTAAAAGAATGAAATTAGACCCATACTTATCACCTTGTACAAAACTTAAATCCAAGTGGATTAAAGACCTTAACATAAGGCCTGACACACTAAATGTACTAGAAGAGAAAGTGGGGACAGGTGACAACTTCCTGAACAGAACACCAACAGCTCAGGACGTAAGACCAACAATCAATAAATGGAACCTCATGAAACTGAAAAGCTTCTGTAAGACAAAAGACACTGTCATTCGAACAAAGCAGCAACCTATAGACTGGGAGAAAATCTTCACCAACCCCACATCTGACAGAGGGCTAATATCCAACATTTACAAAGAACTCAAGAAATTAAATGCCAAGAAAGCAAATAATCCAATCAAAAATGGGGAACAGAGCTAAACAGAGAATTCACAAAGGAGGAATTCCTAAAGGCTGAGCAACACTTGAAGAAATGTTCAGCATCTTTAATCATCAGAGAAATGCAACTCAAGACAACTCTGAGATTCCATCTCACACCTGTCAGAATGGCTAAGATCAAAAGCTCAAATGACAGCACATGCTGGCGAGGGTGTGGAGAAAGGGGAACTCTCCTCCATTGCTGGTGGGAGTGCAGGCTTGTGCAACTACTATAGAGGTCAGTCTGGTGACATCTTAGAAAACTTGGAATAGCTCTTCTTTGGGACCCAGCCATATCACTTCTTGGTATACATCCAAATGATTCCTCACCAAATCACAAGGAAGTTTCCTCATCTATGTTCATAGCAGCCTTATTTGTAATAGCTAGAAACTAGAAAAAACCCAGATGTCCCTCAACTGAAGAATGGATAAAAAAACTGTGATACATCTACACAATGGAATACTACTCAGCCATCAGAAACAACGAAATCATGCAATTTTCAGCCAAATGGATGGAACTAGAGAAGCTCATCCTGAGTGAGCTAACCCAGTCTCTGAAGGATGCACATGGGATCTATTCACTTATAGTCATATTTTACCCATATAGTACAGGATATCTATACTACAACCAATAAACCAAAAGGAACATGAACATAGACTTTTTTTTCCTGTCAATGAGACACTTTGCCCTAGTGGTTTTGCCTTTTAGGCGCCCCAGTGTATGAGGAGGCTCTTGGCCCTCATATGACTGCTGAAAGAGGGCGGGAGATTGTTATGTAGGGACGCTTCACTCCAGAGGAGTGTGATGGAAGGGATAGGGGGTAGAGGGAGGGAGGGTGGGATTTGGAGGGTAGAAAGAGGACACTGTGATGGAGATGTAACCTGAAGTAATAAATATATATTTAAAAGTATGCAAATCCATCTAATATTTCAAATGCATGTGACATGGCTACAAAGTTTGTATTGCTCATTTTTTAGATAGAATTCTATAAGTCAGTGTGTTTATTTTGGTTTGTAGTATGTCAATCAAGAGCAACAGTGAACAGAATTTTTAGGTTAGAAAAAAAGTTTATGACAAGTGAAATTGGCTTCTAGAAAATATTGAACAAATTCTATTGAAAAGATAATAAGATAAAAACAAGTACTATAGTGGGAAAATGTTGAACTGAGAAATAATCTCATTGAGCTATTTTTTTGGAAGTATAGACTAAAAAAAAAAAAAGAAAAAAAAAAGAAAATCAATCAATACTGTGACCACATTGTACTGTAGATTTCCCAAAAGGAAGGTTTTTCATAAGGCAAATTGTAAGTTATAAAGTTTAAAACCAAATTGCCTACACTATTTTTTTCTGGCTATAAAGTTACTTTCATATATACAATCACTTCAAGATCGGTCAAACCTGGCATACTAATAGTGCAATAAATGGTATTGGATTTAGAGATTCTTTACGAGAAATATAATAGCCATTGTAATACAGCTAAAGCATAGTTTTATTTCATTAATTTATTAATTTACTAAGTAGTAATCAATTCACAAATAATGTCTCTATCCTTACCAACTTCCAATTGGAATGTGCTAAATGAACAAGAGACTCAGTCTCTCCACCGACAGAACAGTCAGTACACAGCTGGATGTTTGAAAAGCATAAACAAATCCTGCAATTGTATCTCATGTTGTAGTAGTTTTAGATGGATGGTGCAAGAGGTACTCATAGCAAGCAAGTTTTTACATCTACAGCACAAATCTCAACACATATTTCAATGACTCAATGATGTTTTTAAAATTTAATTTAAAAGTTGTCTTCATTTATTACCACACTATTTTTCCTGACTATGTCTTGACTTTAAAAATCATATAAAATTTTCCATAAAAATTACACATACATAAACTATAAGTAATGTGAAAATCTTCAGTAGAATGTCCACTAGGTATGGATGACATTGAATACAATGACAAGTGGGTAACATTTTTCATTTAATTCATGGAAAATTTATACTTTTAAGTTTTTATGAGGAGTTATTTTGCTTTGGATGTACTGAAGCAATGTATCATAAGTAAAATAAGTAGTAGAAACAACTTGAGTTTAACATATATACCATTTATCTAAACAGAACATAGGAAGGCATTTCCTCCAGAAGCTCATTCTCCAAAAAGTGGTTCAGTAAGAGTCAGATGGGAACATGCACTTTGGGTTAGGTGCTTCTAGAAGTTTTTCTGTGTAGTTTGAAGAAACCATGATACCCCTTATCATATCATGATCCACAGTATTTTTTTCCAATCGGGCATTTATCTGCTTCCTACACC
Source organism: Lophiomys imhausi (assembly GCA_907164525.1). Lineage (NCBI taxonomy): Eukaryota > Metazoa > Chordata > Mammalia > Rodentia > Muridae > Lophiomys > Lophiomys imhausi. Next base: position 3,290,512 of record CAJQZJ010033282.1, on the reverse strand, counting down.
ATATTAGTAGCTGCCTCCTCTTACCTAGAACACTAGCTTCATCCCACGTCAACTTTCTCTTGCTGGATAAGCATGCCTATGTTCTAGATAGGAAGCCTTTTCTCATCTTAGCATTTGGCTGATATTTGTGTTTTGCAGAGAGAAAATAAAGTCTCCATTCTAATCAGTTACTCTACTTCCCTTCAAAGAAGTTTCTACCATTTCTAGTGACAGAAACAACTTGTTTTTCTATTTGTTTTTCTGCATTTATATATCAATCCCAAGAAGAAAGACACTGCCACTCTTGCTTTAACTGCTGTGTTGGGTAACTATAAACTCTATGATACAGCTAACTTACTACTATGTCTATGCAACGTCTGATTGGAATTTGAGACATTCTTTTTCTGAAATTGAAAAGTATAAATCATCATTGTCCCTAGGGACATTGCATGCAGCATTTGGGAGAGCAGACCCTGCAATTGGGGGTTTCAGGCCCAAAACCAGGGCTTTGAGTTGATCCACCTCATGGATAAACTGGTGGAGTGCATGAAGAGGCCAGTTCCACAGACCTAAAACTACAGGATCTCTGTGACTCAAGACAATAACAGCTTATCTGAGAGGAGTCCCAGTGAGATTTCAGTATTGAAAATGTAGCAGAAGCCTGAGGCCTCATAGCAGACCGAGAAGTTGTTATAATGAACATTTGCAGACAAAAACATGTGGACAAAGGGAATATTGTGGCACAGACTGAGACACACTACAGCTTCCACAATAATATTTTTTTTTAATGTGGGGTAGATTGCAAGGGTGAAGGATGAGTCTGAGGCGATGTGGGAGAAGAAAGGGAACAAGATGCTTTATATGATTTTCTCAAAATAAAGAGACTATAAAAAGAGGAAAAAAAGAAAAGTATAAAACATTATAAAATATATTTTAGCTTAAGTTTTAACTGAGTAATATCTTGTTTATATTTAGTATATTTTATATGCTTTGAGTTTTTTTGATATTTGGTACAAAATGTAATCTCCATATTTAAGAAATATATTCAGGTGGATATTGTGTTCAATCACAGTCTGGTGTACACTGTAAGACACTATTTCAAGAAGAAAATGTATAGCTTTAGATTCCATGGATTTTCACATACAAGAAGAAAATATATTCTTTAGATATATATTGATAAACTGTATACATGTTGTAGTCCCAGCTACTCAATAGGTTGAAGCAAACGCTTAGCTTGAGGCCAGCAGTTTAAGGCCAGCGTGGCCAGCATACAAAAGACTACAAAATAAATGAATACAAAAATAAGGGTGCTTTAACAGTTAACAGCTAACTAGGTAACTGTGACCCAGAGAACCGGTTTCAATGAAATTGTTCTTGTCTGTCATTATCTAGTAAAGGATTATTTCTACCATGATGAGCTGATAAGAAGAAAGGCTTACTTCAAATGTCTGTCACTTTCTTACATCACTTAAATTCTTTGTGGCTCAGTGTCTTCATTAGCAAGGAAGACATGATGAATCTGAATACTGAGGCAACAGGTAAAATATGGCTAATGCAGCCACCGTGAAGAGTGCATTGTTCACTTAGGAACACTTTTGTGCTACAGCTTAGATACAATCAGCATTTTTTCCATGACTATGGGTTTGCTGGCTTATTGGTGATAGAAAAGCTTATTTTATAACTTATACTTGAATGTTAAGATAGAATGCTTGATAATAGAAACTCAGTAAAAAGATATGCTGTTTTAAGATTTAAAACAGAGATTTTTCTGCATTCATAATTCATCTATATTTAAGTGATGGAGTGTCATCACAGACTTTATATATTTTTTTTCTGTGTTGTATATCCCTTTTTGTGACTGGAGCAAATACTATTAAGCTCTAAGGAGTTTCCTCTCCAGAATAGAATCTATACTCCAGTTGCTGGAAGTAATGATCAGTAGCTGCCTGCTCTCAAGGACTCTCCTCGTTGGGAACTATTCAGTATTCTGCAACATTTAGAACCTAGGTCCTGATTAAACAGAGATGTGAGTTATTTAGTGTCTTTCCCTCAATATCAAACACTTCCAGAGATCCCCATGACCCCCAGTTACATTTCTGCATCTAACGCTTCCCAGATCTCCCAAGGACAATGCCTGTGTACATATGGAACACTTCATTTGAAAAACTGGTTCCTAATTCCAATGTAAAGTGGTTAGATTACATGAAAACATCACCATGTGTAAATTCCCTAAAAGAGTCTTCAAAATACATTTTTATTCTACTACTTTAGAATATATTTAAATATGTGTATACACCAAGTCGGCTAAGCATTGCTCTCCTGGGCTCAGAGAAACTGAAACAGCAAGTATGAGGCCTGCATAGATCTGCACCTGATCCTATGTGAATGTTAGGGCTGTTACCTTGGTGCTTTTTTGGGACTCCCAAGAGTGGGAGCAAATGTATCTCTTACTCTTTTGTCTGCTCTTGAGAAACTTTTCCTTCTATTGGGTTGCCTTGTGCAACTTCCACATAAGGCCTTTTGCCTTGTCTTATTGTATCTTGTTTTGTACTGTTTGACTTTTGTCTTTTCAAGGTTTGCTCTTTTCTGAAGAAGGAATGGGACGATAGTGGATCTGGGGCTGAGGGGAGATGAGGGAAGCTAGATGGAATGGAGGGGTAAAATTGTGGTTGGGATGTATTGTATGACAGAAGACTATTTTCATATATATATATATTCTAGGACTCAGTGAGTAAAAACTCTTTCTGAGCAAACATAAGGACCTGTGTAGATCCAAAATCCATGTAAAAAGACGTATTCCTATGTGTGCATGTAACCACTGTGTTTTGAGGAAGGAGAGGAAATGAGAATCATTGGAACTTATTTGGAACCCTAAGGCTACAAATGCGGTAGAATGCCCAAGGGGTAAGGCCAAGTAAGGTAGAGCAGGGTACAAGACATCCTCCTCTGACCTCAGCATGCATGTTCCTACACAGCCTGAAAGACACAAACAAGATATATAGATGCTAATAGAATATCCTCTAAATGTTTATTCCATACAAATTTCAACAGCATTTCTTGATGTTGTGTGTACATGTAGAGTGTGTATGTAGCCTTTCTTGTTAGAGTGGTATGGATTCATATGATTAATGTGTTAGTTTTTTAACTTATGCCCCATTTATTCATCAATGAAATGACCTGCACAACCATGATTCAAAGTGAATGTCACATGTTCTTTATATTTCTGATTCTTCATTATAACACATTTGCTCCACACTGGCAACTCAGAGCAGAAGTGCCATGCTGATGTTAAGCTTGTTTTTTATACTGTAAGGAAAGATGAATTAGAAAATCAGTTTTAAAATAATTTTCAAGTTTTCTAAGATATCGCTAGACTGACCTCCATAGTGGTTTCACAAGCCTGCATTCCCACCAGCAATGGAGTAGGGTTCCCCTTTCTCCACACCCTCGCCAGCATGTGCTGTCATTTGAGTTTTTGATCTTAGCCATTCTGACAGGTATGAGATGGAATCTCAGAGTCGTCTTGAGTTGCATTTCTCTGATGATTAAGGATGTTGAGCATTTCTTCAAGTGTCTCATAGCTCTGTCTCAGGACCCAGCCATACAACTTCTGGGTATACACCCAAATGCCTCTTCACGGAATCATAAGGAAGTTTCCTCATCTATGTTTAGAGCAGCCTTATTTGTAATAGCTAGAAACTGGAAACAATCCAGATGTCCCTCAACTGAAGAATGGGTTAAAAAACTGTGGTACATCTACACAACGGAATATTATTCAGCTATCAGGAACAATGAAATTATGCAATTTGCAGCCAAATGGATGGAACTAGAAAAGCTCACCCTGAGTGAGCTAACCCAGACTCAGAAGGACGCATATGGCATCTATTCACTTAGAGCAGGATTTTAGCTATGTAGTAGAAGGTATCGATACTACAACTAACACACCAAAGCGAACTTGGACACAGACTTCTTATTTTTAATTTTTATTTTTTATTTATTTTTTATATATTAGTTATATTTTTTCTATTTTTTAGTCTTTTTTATCTATTGTATGCTTATTGATTTGTTTGTTTAGTAGTTCTCTCTCCCGGGCAACGAGACACTTTTCACTGATGGTACTGCTTCGTAGACCCCCAATGAATGAGGAGGCTCTTGGCCCTCATACAACCTCTCAACTGAGATGAGGGACTGTTATATAAGGACACCCCACCTCAGAGAAATGGGATGGAAGGTTTAGGAGGTAAAGAAAAAAAATGAAATGTGATGTTTCAGCCTTTTACTACTAATTGTCATAAACTGTTTAGGATAATTAAGAAATGAAAACTAATGGTTATGCAAGCCGGTCATTCTGTTATGTACTATGACAGCCTATCATAGTTACTTTCTAAGCTAATCAGAAATAAAGCTGCTACGAGACAAGCAACATCGGCTTACCCTAATATAAGAGATAGATAGGGCCTCTTCAAAAACCTCAAGAGATCTGCAGAATATGGAATTCAAAGATGTTTTCATAACTTTAGATTTTTTTATATCAAGACATATCAACTCCTGACAGCACCCCCTATTCTCCTCCAAGTAGAAGATGAGCATCGAAGAATCTCCAGTGGGAGATGATTGAATTAGTCGCAAGCCTATCTCTTGGTAGGAAAAGCCCCTTGCTCAAACTGTAGACAGAATGCTGTCCAAAAAGGACAAAACCTGGAAGCAGGTAAGTCGACAGCCTAGCTCTGCCAAGACAGGGTAGGTAAGTCCTTCATAACCCCTGCTCTATAATCAATGTCTGTCAGAGAAACAGGGCCAAATGACAGAAGATCGATGCTGTAATGTATGGAGAGAAAATGGGAACTGTCCAGGCAGCCACAGGTATGTCATTTCTTAGTTTTGGAAGCTGCAGGCCCTGCACTTCCTATAAAATCAGATATATTTATCCCTCTCAGGTCTCTGACGTGGTTGAAGAATAGATAACTAAAGTCTCATAGTTAAATTTTGAGTTGTTTAGGAATCAAGAGGGTGTTCTGGATCTAAGAAGATATTTTTAAAACTGTGAGATAAGTTAGTATGAATGTTGAGTCAGATATAGAACTTTAAACTCATGGAGATGGTTAGACAGTAGAATGTTAATGTCAGGTACCAAATATATATGGACTGGACATTGGGAATGTGCACTAAGCCATATAACCCTCACAACTGTGGCCTAATTACCTCTGTTGTACTGTATTGTATTTATTATTATAAGAGAAAGAGCCATTTGTTGGACTGAAAGGGGAAAATGTAGGGGGAAATAAGATATACCTTAAACTTAAAAGAAAAAACAGGGAAGAGGATGGGGGGTTGAGAGTGGGAGGGTGGGACTGGAGGGGGAATAGGGAGGGGACTGTGATTGAGATGTAACTTGAAGAAATAAAAATAAAGAAAAAAATAAAAATAAAGAAAAAAAATAATTTTCAATCTATGATTTTTGTATGGCTTATTTTTCAATGAACCTCTAAATTTGTCTGGAAAATCAAATACTAACTATGAAACTATTCCTCATTATAAGTGGACTTGACCATCTAACATTATTTAGGATGTGACATGGGGAAACTTGACAGTCCTTGGACTATCAGAACAAACTATTGGTGGGTTTTGGTCGTGTTGTTATTTTGTTTTGCTGTTGTTTTTAATTAAAGAAGAATCACCAGGAAAGATTGTCTTCACACACACACACACACACACACACGCACACACACACACACACACACACACACACATACACACACTACACAAAGGCTTTCTTCTTGCCAAATTCATTAAAACTAGAAACAGATTTCTCTCTATTTCTGTATATATATCTCCAGTTTGATATTGGATCTTTAGGGAAAAAAGTGTTAGTTTGCTTGTCTCATTTCCAAATGCCAAGCACACAATAAGGGTGGGTAAATATTTGTCAGTACACTTTTTCAGAGCAAAACTGTTGCCATCATATGCACCTCTATTCTTTATTTGAATGTGGTGTGCTGATTTTTCTGTTGATGTCAGCAACATACTTACAGATGAACAATTTTTAGATGCCTAGAAACCAAATAATTCAACAAAAAATGTGGACCAGAGCTAAACAGAGAATTCACAGAGGAAGAATCCCTAATGGCTGAGAGACACTTAAAAAAATGCTCAGCATCCTTAATCATCAGAGAAATGCAACTCAAGACCACTCTGAGATTCCATCTCACACCTGTCAGAATGACTAAGATCAGAAGTTCAAACGAGAGCACATGCTGGCGAGTTTGTGGAGAAAGGAATTCACTCCTCCATTGATGGTGGGAGTGCAAGCTTGTACAATCACTATGGAAATCAGTCTGGAGATACTTTAGAAAACTTGAAATATCTCTACCTCAAGACCCAGCCATACCATTTCTGGGTATCTATTCAAATAATTCCTCACCAAACCACAAGGAAGTTTCCTCATCTATGTTCATAGCAGCCTTATCTGTAATAGCTAGAAACTGGAAACAACCCAGATGTCCCTAAACTGAGGAATGGATAAAAAAACAAAACAAAAAAACTGTGGTACATCTACACAATGGAATATTATTCAGCCATCAGCAACAATGAAATCATGCAATTTGCAGCGAAATGGATGGAACGAGATAAGCTCATCCTGAGTGAGCTAACCCAGACTCAGAAGGATGCACATGGCATCTATTCACTTATAACCAAATTTTAGCCATATAGTACAGAATAACTATACTACAACCAATGCACCAAAGGGAACATGAATACAGACTTTGTTTCCTGTCAATGAGACACTTTGCCCTAGTGGTGCTGTGCTGCCTTGTAGGCCCCCAGTGTATAAGGAGGCTCTTGTCTCTCATATGACTTGCTGAACTGGGGAGGGGCACTGTTATGTAGGGACACTCCACTCCAGAGTAGTGTGATGGAAGGGATAGGTGATAGAGGGTGGGAGGGCGGGACTGGGATAGGTGGAAAGAGGACACTGCAATGGAAATGTAACCTGAACTAATAAATAAATCTTTAAAAAAATAAAAATAAATAAATTTAAATTTAAAAAAATTAACAGAATTTTTGAGAACAAATTTGTAACATTAATTTGTATGAAATCAAACTCCATGTATTCTCAGTCAATTCTTTAGTGAAGAAAAGGTTTGTACTCATCTGATCATAACTGAACTGGATTGCTTTATTACTATTAGGATCTGTAACATCTTCAATAAAATGTTAATCTAAATTAAGAGTTTGTTAGTGATTTACTGGTATTATGCAGGAGATAATACTATGGACATTCGCATCACAAAAATATTTTGTAAAATTTGAAATCAATTTATCAGTGTTTCCCTTAAATAATTCCCTTTAAAATATGCTAAAGACTCCAATATTTTTCATATTTTCTAGGCTTTGCTGCATAGAATATTATATTACAGAGTATAAGACAATGCATTCTGTAATTGTAAAAAAATTGTTAAAATATTATTATTTATTATCCATTATTCTACTACAAGTCTCACTGCAGCTTTACCAATGCTTTCTTGATTCATCTTACAAACGTGAAGAATAATTATGTACCTGTAAATCACTGGGAAAATAGTGAAAGTTCTGTTTATTTTTTCAAAGCATTTCCTCGTGATAGCATATTTAAAAATGCACTGATACATCAGAATGACATGACAATAAGATGTTTCATTAGGAAGCACCGATGTTTAATGATTTTTGGAACTATTAGATAGATTAGATATGTCTTGTAGGAACAGAAATTTGGAGGTTAGGATGTAATAATGTGAAGGACATTTTCCAATCATTTCATACATTGATTACTGGAGAGCATCGTATTATGTAGAGAAGGCACAGTGACAAAGAAAGGGGAATCCTTTATTGAGGAGGTTGTTAAGTGAACTATTATTGTTTTTTAGCCATTTGAGGGGAAGGCTATGATAAATACAGAGTACTTATATCCTTTAAAAATTCTCCTGTTTATCACAACATCATGAATTCCCAGTATAACATAATTGAAGAAATGCTGATTTTGCAGTTACAGATTCCAGATTTTAACTTCACAACTGCTGTTTCTCAGCTTTGTGATGTTACTGAAGGTTAAGTTTTCTGAACTTTGCATGCTGTTGCAAATCGGTTCGTTAGGATTATATTGAGTTGCCATAAGAGCGTTTCTTAAAGCCTGGTAAGCACTTACTTTGACAAATATCTGGTGTTCTTCATTCATGCAGCCACAGATTCCAGAGAGAATCTGTGAAAATGATATTCAGAAGAACAGTTGCTGAGGGAGTCTGAACTGACTGCCATCGTTCTTAGGTTAATAGCTCTGTTATGAGAGAGAATCCATCTCTTGGACTCACCTTTAGACTGAGGTTTTCCTGTGCTAACTAGAAAAATCACTATTTTGTACCCAATTAAAGGTTTTATTTTTAAAGAAGGACAAAAAATTAAAAAGTCTTCAGTCAAATGGACCAGGCTTGAAAATACAGCTCTTTTCAGCATCAGTTCCATTTCTCAAAGTCATGTCATTATGGTAGCACAGGAATTTCCACATTAAGAAATTTTTCCCACTGCTGGTAGCAAATGTGGGTAGTGTTTCAGCCTAAAGTTAAAATCACTCTATTAGCCAGGAGAAAAATGGAATCTGCATTAGATTTAGTTCTTACAAAATGACCACTTCTTTGCGTAGTATTCTACTTTTTAGAGTGTTTTCAAGTTCCCCATTTAATTTCTTTCCACAATGATGTGTTGAGTATCAAAAGCACTAAAACACTTCACATTTTTGTTTTGTCAAAGGTCCTTTGGCATATCTGTTCTGACAGTATGATCAAGAGTCTGTGAAAGGAGTAAAGTTGATTTAAAAGAAATTGCTTCAAGAACTCAGACATTTATCAATAGATGGCAAATATTACACTTCAAATGAAGACAATAATTCTAACCCATCTCAGAATATCATGCAAGCAAACCTAAACTATAGAACTTTATGCTTACAAAATATGAAGCAGCTATACTGACGCACATGTAATGAGACTAGTAAGAGTATGTGTAGCCTTCAATTTCCAAGTCTTCACTTCCTGTAGTCTTCGATGATTGGCCTGAAGTCTTGAGTCTTCAAGCTCAGAAAATAACAGAGCAGCGCAGAATGGGCAATTAGATGGTAAGTAGAGCCATGATCAGAATAGGAAGCAGATGCATCCTCTCAGGGAGAAAATGAGCTCACTTGTCAACAGTAAATTAATCCTTTTCTTCCTGCAAGTTATGTCAAAGCTATATCTATATTTGCTGAATACAGAGATACAAAGGCTAAAATTTTGAAGAAGTACTGGTATTTAATCATAACAAAATAATATTTTGCCTTATCCTAAAGACATTATTAATAAAGTAGATACGATGCTGCTGAGCATTGAGAGCAAAGCCTCAGTGTTCTTGAAGTCTGTCCACCCATAATTGCTATCTAATGTGTACCAAAACAAAGTAACAAAGCAAAACCTGAGAAACACAGAACTTGCTTTGGGAGTTGCCTAGATCTACTAAATATTGATATTTCAAAGAACAAATATGAAAAACACCTTCTAAGTAAGCTAATATGTTTAGTAGTCATTTTCAACTGCAGAGGCTAACAGTGCTATTGGTAATATTAGAAAATGGTGTGTAAGGAGGAATTCAAGGCTTTGTAACATCTGCTTGTCATTGACAGCACAATTGTGCTAAGCGTATCCACCCCCAATGCCATATTATCTACCTTCTCTTGCATCCCAATGAGGAGCACATTATCTCCAAAGTATAAACCAAATCTTTACTTCTTAGAAGAGAAGTGGTCTGCCAGGGTGGGCAGTAGGTGCCAAGAGCTCTAACCTCGGGCTTTATCTGTGTTCAGCATATTCCACACTTGAGTGCTTGCTCTCTGGATTTTCAGGAACAACATAAACTGATTCCACAGCTTCACTTTACCATTTTTTTTATAAGCCAAATTGAATATTATGTGGAAGTAACTGTACACAAAGTTTTCAGTTATGGATGAAAATGCTTGAAAGAATAATTCCTATATTACTAAAAAAAAAAAAAAAGGTGTTTTGTTGTTCTTCTGGCTCCTTCCTATGTGGGATGTTGTCATCTGTCTAAAGCAACAACATCCAACCTGGAGCTGTGAATCCTAGACATTCAAGATCCTCTTTTGTTTCAAATGCCCTTTCTCCTGGACTTAGGGAAGCCCGATTCCTGGTGTTACTAGATAATTGACATGCTCCAGAAAATAAAAGAGTGAGAAGATTTAACTATGTGATACCATTTTAGGGAAGAGGTTTCCATTTCAGAAAATAAATTACTTATTTCCTCGGAAAATATATATCTACACTGTGCTTACTCATAGAACTCAGCAGTTTTGATTTCTCAAGGCGACTTATTAATTATAAAAAGGAAACTTATGCACTACATTTTACCTAAGCAGGATTTGTTTCTTGCATGTGCAAAATTTACTTAACCTGAAGCACAGAATAACATATTTGAAATGTTCTCCTGAGGGTAAGGACTCTTTTGACCTTTGCATTTTTACAGCCTGGGTTCTAAGCCCAAGCTCTCATTCTCATGCTAAGTTAAGTGCCCTGAAATTTATCTGCTCCAAAGACATGTATAAAACTGAATTTCATTGAGGACTCCAGTTTAAGGAAGATCCAGATGAGACAGTAAAAAGTTTTTCAATGTCAGACGCATCAAGAAACCTCAATGTAAGATCCTCTTGTCAACTTACATCATAATACATATTAATTTTTTTAATTAGCTAATAAAAATTGGAATTCCAAGGTCCATATAAAATTAAAATGCAATGCAGTGGTAAATTGTGTTTTTCCTTATTCTCTATGTTTCTTCCTTGTTGCTATTTGCTATAAGTGATTGCAAGCTGCAAGTTCCTTTTTCCTGGTCACAGTTGTGAGGTGTTTTGCTTGTCTCGATATATACATGTAATAATGAAAGTGTTTCTAGAGTTTGAGGCCCATCAGACTGGATACTGGAAAAACTATTCCAGAGCTGGAGATATGCTTAACATTAACAGGCTACTTCTCTTCCACAGTACTGCCAGTATCTCCATCAATAGTGTGCCCAATAATCTCTTCGGGCCTTTGTGGGCACTCAAACACGCATCACACACACACACACACACACACACACACACACACACACACATACACACACACACACACACAGAGAGAGAGAGAGAGAGAGAGAGAGAGAGACGTGCACATGAGCAGAAATAAAAATAAAATCCCTTAAAAACCGCATTCCAGTAGAAATCCAATACCAAAAGAAAGTCAACATAGTTGGCTCACTCTGCACTGGATCCCAGAAGAAAGGAGCCCGGGGGGCCTTGAGCCTGGGGTACACCATGCAGTCCTGTAAAGGGAATAAGTTCTTAACACTTATTTGTCTTCCCAAAGAAGTGTCTAATGTTCAACAAAGTTATTATACTAAGAAGCCTGAGTAACTTTTTAGGAATAAAAATATCTAGGAGAAGCAATATCTAAGTGTGTAATTTTAATAATAAGGAGCTTTCTACAAGTCAGTTTTAGAGAATAATTCCAGCCTTGTAAAAGAATAAATAGGTACATCTGCAACTGTGTGTGAGACAAAGGTTTAAACATTTTAAGATATTTAAAGTCCCTTGAAACACTTTAAAAACATTTCCTAGTATACTTTACTATTCTACTTTAAAATCTTTTTTCTACTTTTGTATTTCTTTTAGTTTTTGAGAATTTAATACCTGAGTACTTTCATATAATTTCCACCCTTCCCTTTCCCCTCAGAACTCTCATTCCCTCTCTCAATCACAATCTCTACTTTATTAGAGTATGTGTGTGTGTGTGTGTGTGTGTGTGTGTGTGTGTGTGTGTGTG